>JAHDVE020005292.1:0-17672 GCA_022606495.2 Halesus radiatus | reverse complement strand
GCGAAGTTTGTTCCGAAATTGCAAAATTTTGAGCAAAAGCTACGTCGCATTAGTATCGCTCAGGAGTTGTTGAATGACGTCAACGACGATCCAGATTGGCTCAAAAGGGTCATAACTGGTGATGAAACGTGGGTATATGGTTATGACGTCGAAATCAAGGCCCAATCATCCCAATGAAAGCGGCCAGAAGAGCCAAGACCGAAAAAAGCACGCCAAGTTCGATCAAATGTGAAGGTTTTGCTCACTGTTTTCTTCGATTACAATAGCGTGGTGCGTCATCAGTTCTTGCCAACAGGTTGTACGGTTAATAAGGAATACTACAAGGAAGTTATGCAACGTTTGCGTGAAGCAATACGGCTCAAACGATCGGAATTGTGAAAAACAAATCATGGATTTTGCATCACGATAATGCACCAGCTCACACATCAATGCTTGTTCGTGATTATTTGGCCAAAAACAACACCGTAATCATGCCTCAACCACCGTATTCACCAGATTTGGCTCCTTGCGACTTTTTCCTATTCTCGAAACTGAAGAGACCAATGAAAGGAAAGCGTTTTGCCACAATTGATGAGATAAAGTCAGAATCGAAGAACGAGCTGATGGCCATACCGAAAAGCGCATTCCAGAAGTGCTTCGAGGATTGGAAGAAGCTCTGGCATAAGTGCATTATATCTGAGGGGGATAACATTGAAGGGGAGAAAATGGATATTGATGAATAAATAAATACTTTTCGAAAAAATTCAAAATTCACCCTTTCTTTTGAATATACCTCGAATAACACAAAATAACCTAAAATGGTGATATAGAAACTTCAACACATGGCTCATAAACAAAAAAGGAATTGCATCACCAAATTACTTGAAAACTCTCCTGGATCTGATATTGTTATTCTTATTACTATTATGCATATTTTTTAATGGAAACATTTTTACTATACACTTTTTAATAATCCCTTTTTACTTTTTAAAATTTTATTATTTTGTAGCTTCTCATATACACATTTTAAACTTTATATTTTTATATGTTTTACGCATTTCCTTGTATGTTTTTAAGAATTTTTCTTCATAATCCTTTATTTGTATATCTACATATTTATCTTTTATCGTTATCCGTCTCAGAACAGAAATCGTCTAGCGAGATGGTTAAAGTACATGCACATGTTTAAATTTATTAGTTTATTTTATTTTTAGAAACACAAACAAAATATTTATATAAAAACATTATGCATAACATATGACATTCGGCAGTCAGCGTGTAAACATTCCTTATTAATGTGTTTACAACATGTGTGGTGTACGCAACAAAGGTAATGAGTTATTCAGTTAAAATAACAATATTATGCATAACATATGACATTCGGCAGTCAGCGTGAAAATATTCCTTATTAATGTGTTTACAACATAAGTGGTGTACGCAACAAAGGTAATGAGATATTCCGTTACAATAACAATATTATGCATAACATATGACATTCGGCAGTCAGCGTGAAAATATTCCTTATTAATGTGTTTACAACATAAGTGGTGTACGCAACAAAGGTAATGAGATATTCCGTTACAATAACAATATTATGCATAACATATGACATTAGGCAGTCAGCGTGTAAACATTCCTTATTAATGTGTTTACAACATGTGTGGTGTACGCAACAAAGGTAATGAGTTATTCAGTTACAATAACAATATTAAGTCACCCAACTCACCGAAACACGGCGCGTGCAAAAACACGATAATAATGATATTGTTCGTCTAACGATGGCCAAATAAACGAAGATGTTAAAATGTCACCAAAAATGGTTCAAAGAAGTTACTTGCCTTAATTTAAATTTTATATAATTAATTTTATTTATGAAGACATAAAAAAATATTATCTACCATGGCCCCCTTTATAGAGATTTCAAATGCATTTACGGAATTTGAGACAATGTCAATGCTGTAATGTTTGCTTATTTCATGTCTGGTAGTGTAAGAAACTAATGAAAAGCAAAAGATATGAGACGGAAAAATAAACAAAAATGAAAAAGAAATGTCAGATATGAACAATGAAAGATAATATTGACAGAAATAAGAGAACATATGAAAGAATCAACATGAGACAGGAGGATAAAAATAAGAGATACGACAATATGTAGAGTAAGTAACAAAGTAGCAGATCATTTTAGACGAAAAGCATGGAGATTACAGATAATACATAGATTCCATGTTCTTAATAAGGACAGCTGGAGAGTTCTCGTTTTTAGGAGCGTAGATGCGTCCATTCCCTATCCAAGTGAACTTACGAGTATACAGTTTTTCTTTTGCTGCTTTTCGAAGGGTAGCATGCAGTTCCTTGTTCGCCGGAGATAGTTATTCGCAGACGTAGACCGGTGATTTATCGGTGGAGTATTGTAGATTGAGTTTATTGTATGGGTTGTTTTTGTTGTAGTTTTTGATAGACAGAAGTAACCCGTCCCTTGTTTTGCTGTCAATTTTATAGATTTTTTGAACCCGGTTGCGAATATATCAATTGTCGATGTCGGAAATTCTACTATTTTACATATTTGTAGGAATGTATCTGTGATTTCTTCATTTATTTTTTCAGACAGCATCTGGATCTCCACGTTATTATTTTGATATGATTGCTCCATGTCTCTCATTTTTAATTAGATACTTCGACGTTCAGTTTGCAGGCCTCGGTATCCGCTCTTCACGGTGTCGATTATTTCGGTGTAATCGTTGACTTTTTCACTAATTGTATCACATTTGTCTGATAGAAATTAAATTGCTCCCTCGATGTGTTCCATTTTTTTTAAGACTTTCTTTTACGTCAGAACAATTTTTTTTATCAATGATGTCGATCATATCCTTCTTCATATTTGTCAAAACTTTTTCTGAAAGATCATTAAATTTGTTGTCTACCAGGGGTGTTAGTTGAAGTTTGCCGGTTTTACTCATAGATGTCGCTAGAGATATGTATACATTTCTATGATTTCTATGGTATGTGATTAACAAGTTTTGTGATTATATCGCTAGAGTTTGCCCCAACTTGTTCGGACTCATTATTCCCTGATGGCCGCTGTTTGACCTTGCAGTTCCACCGATAAAGAGATAATACAAGAACTTGAGTTAATTATTGCTCATAGTCTGATTCTTGGTAACTTCATTATTTTGAATTTTTTTGGAACAATTAATGTGATTTAACCATTTTTTGTCAAATACGACTTTAGTTTTTTTTTCTTATGCCAATAAAAGCCCGGGTTGCCGGCAATGAGATGAAATTAATTAATGAGATACTTCCAGTACTGCCAGCATCTCCCCAGCGAAAAGCTAACATTTAAAATCGATACATTTTTGAAATGGCTTTAGCCATGTTTCGAATTTGTATCACAAAACGCATGAAGTGTTTGTTACACGAGGCGTTAATCTCGTTCTTCAGTAAATAATTGCTGAAGAACATTACTGAATTAAGAAGGTTCCTGTGAGAAAAGAAGGAAGAATGACTCCATAGAAAAGTATAAGAAAAACGACTACGCATTTGAAGTGAATTGGCAATTGTCGGCTGCGTCTACACTGAGGTAAAACTGGTAAACTGAACTAACAAACTAAGCTACTCGTATTTCCAAATAAATATCAATTTATTCAAGTGAGTACCGATCAATGAATTTATAATTTCAGAATGTGGCATGGAAGACATTCACTCTGTGGCACTCGTGAGGGGGGGGTCACGTGTGAAGTTAAAGGAGTTTCCTTGGCACGTGGCCATCTTTCGCAAGGAAGAGAATGGCGACCAGTTCACAGCCATATGTGGAGGCAGTCTTGTGCGCAGCCATATGGCAATCAGCGGTGAGTGACTCCCAGGATCTATAATAAAACCTTCGTTTTCCTTTGTTTTACATCACCAATGCCAACCGGCTGCAGCTACCTCCGCCATCATCAAGATCAAACAGGTGTTTGCTCTTCAAAATGCCAGAGCTCTCGGAGTAACGTCTTGGCGGTTCGAAGAAGTGTGTGGTGGCACGTCCCTCCTTCTGGGCTATTCGCAGTTCGGTAAGGGCCCGTTAAGGGCCCCCTAGCTCTACACAGTATGGGCAGGAACAGGAACGGGAAGTTGATAAATAAACATACATATTAAATAATACTAATTATTTTGTTTATTTCAAAGTATACATAAATACATGATACTTTTTATCCTGACGCGGGGACCATTGGTCTTGAAACATGTTGATATTTATTTGATAAATAGTATGGTCGAAACAAAATAATTTTACTAAACTTACTCAATTTTATTAAACGCCACAAAATTATTTTGGGATGTTTCAAGAAATGCAAACATATTTAAAATGTCCTTTGAAAGTACGTGGGTGCATTGCTTTTGTTTCTAGCTGCTCATTGCTTCTCCGATGAAATTTCCAACAACCTAGTTAATGTGGCTATCTATCGAGTGGTCGCAGGGAGCCTCCTCTCTTCCTGGACCACCGAGGAGCTTCCAGGCAGACAGCAATCAGAGGTATGTTACTAAATAAATAATACACTTTTTTTATTTATTTACGCCCGTTAAAGGCTTTTTCGTAGATTATTTTAAAATGTATATAATTTTCACATGAACAGTGTGACTCATATAAATATATAAGGAAGAAAATGTAATATTGAATGTTACATGAAATAATGAATATTAACACTTTCAGCTAACGAAATAACGCTCATATATCCTTCCAAAGTTAAAATAGGTTCATCGAATAAATTTGCTTTATCATAAAAAGAACTGTACTTATATTATAATATTTACCTACTAAAACGAGTATATAAACGATATCGGAGTATTTGTTTCCCAGATATTGAATCCGTTGCATAAAAGACGCAGAAGTACAAATGTCACAATAATAATACTAATAATAATACTAATAATAATACTAATAATAATACTAATAATAATACTAATAATAATACTAATAATAATACTAATAATAATACGGTTGGTAGTCTTGTAGCTGTCCTGCCGGGAACATGGAAAGGAAATAAATATAGCAATTCAGGTGTAATAAAACATTGAATTAATTATTTTTATTTAATTTATACAAGAGAAAAAATACAATTAAAAAAAGTCCCGATAAACTACTTTTTTTGTAGTTTGTCTAACGGGAGCTTGTTATTTAAAACATAAAAAATTTGCAGACGAGGTTACAAAATACGTAAAACAAAAACATAAAAAAAACAATATTTGAAATAAAAACATAAAAAACATATGTAACAAGATTAAAACATAAATATTTAACAAGAATTGTACTCTAAAATATTCAGCAAAAATATATTTAAAAAAAATAATAAAATAAAAGCATAAATGAAAGCAATAAATCATAAATAAAATAATATTTCCTTATTTCTAATATAAATAGCTTCTTTCAGCTAGCCAAGTTTTCAATGCATTTATTAATGGTTTAGTTTTAATACAGTTTTTTATTTCAGCGGGTAATATATTTATACAACGAGGAATCATGTGTTCTAAAGTTCTTTGTCCATATTTGTTTGTATGATTAGGAACCATTAATCATTCATTAAAATTGAGACGAGTATTGTAATTGTGCTCTAGTCTATTTGTGTATTAAATATGAAATTTAATTTTGTACCACAGAATTGATCTAACTGAAAGAATTTTGAGAGTCTAATAAAAGTATGGAATATTATGTCTTTGTTCGTACAAACTTTTATGAGCTAATAATTTAACCAATGAATTTTGTACTGATTGAACATGATTGATGTTTGTTTTACAGGAAAGTCCCCAGGCTGTAATTCCATATCTTCTAAAAGATTCGGCTAATGATAAATAAATTATTTGAAGCGTACAGATTGGAACAATGAGCTTTGATTTAAATAATCTACTAACAGTTGATCTTAATCGTACACAAACCTTATTTATTTGTAAATCCCACTTGAAAAAACAATCAGTAATGACACCTAAATAAACACATGATTTCACAAGTTCAACACTCTCACATGTACACGATGCAGAAATGCCTTCGTGTAAACAATCTGAAGTATGTGTTTTATTTCAGGTGTAATATATACCTTTGCATATGGGGATCTTATGTGCATCAATGTAGTTTTTTTTGCATTTATAATTAATCCAGAATCATGAGACCATTTTAAAAGTCCAATGTAGTCTTTTTGTAAAAGGTCCATACATGTTTGCAAATCACTGCTAGAAATTACCAAAGCAGTATCATCCGCATACACAAACTGCTTTACATGTCTAAAAATGTATTTAATAAATGATACATAAATAATATACAAAATTGGACCTAATATGGAACCTTGAGGAACGCCTGCCATAAACTTCTTTTTTTTACTTAAAGTGTTCAATAGTTTCAATTTCATGCTTTCAAAGAGTTTTAGAAGTTTTTATCTAATGCCTATAATTTTTAGTATTTTAAGTAATTTACAATGGTCAATATTATCAAAATCCTTGGAATAATCTATAAATAAGACTTATGTATGTTTTTTAAAATTCAACTCATTATTTATTAGGCTGGAAAACTTTTGAAGTAGCAATTCAGTGCTCTTTTTTTTGAAAACCGTATTGATTGGTATCAATAATGGAAAAATCTTTCAAATATTTAACTAATTTTAACTGAATGTATTTTTCAAGAATTTTGTCGAGTGATGGTAAAATACTAATTGGTCTGTAGTTACCCAATACAGTGTGATCACTTCCTTTATAGATAGGTCTGATAATACTTCATTTTAATTCGTCGGGAATTTTTGCTTGAAATAAGATTCTATTTACAAAATGGGTTATAATGGGACCTAAGGTTCAAATATGTTTTTGTAATATCACTCATCCTGATATTATCAATTCCTGGAGAAGAGCTTTTCATTTGCCTAACAATGTTTTCTATATCAGTCACTGTGGCTCTTGGTAGGTACATGCTTTGAGGCATATCCCCCGGTTCAAACCCAGCTGTCCTGTAGTTGCACTTATTTAACATATTGTAAACACTTTCAGAAAAGTAATCAACAAAATCATTAGTTACATTTTCTTTTGTTCGATCGTTCATGAGATATTTGGAGACAACTTCGTCACAGTCGTTTTTACATTTCATTCCTAAAATTTTATTACACTCCTCTCATGTTTTTTTGAATCATGAAAATAGTTTTTAAATTTATCATTATAGTATGTAGTTTTTAATTTAACTAAAAATTTATTTAAAACATTTCTAAAACACTTTATTCTTTTCACAGTATTTATGTGTTGGAGCCTTTTTCCAACGTTTTTATACAAAATCTCTTTTTTTAATCTTATGAAGTGCATCATTAGATACCCAATTTTTGGCAAAAGGCCGTGTCTTAGATTTTTTGCTTATCACAATTGTGCTATATTTATACAAGTCATCAAAATAAGTTTTAATACTTGAATAAATAATAAAACATTCTTTTACCTCTAGAAGTGAATATTATTATCGATATGTTTTAGTGATAGAATAGTTATGTTATGAGTTTTGTTAGAGTTTGCCCGTTCTATAGAGTTGAAGTGAATATTTACGGCCGTCGTGTGGTGATCAGCAATATTATAATCCCATATGCAAGCGGACATTGAATTCATGTCTCCGGTTGACCCGATGGATTGCTTTCCATTTAACCTCACAAAAATACAAGAGTACTTTATTTAATGTTGAACGATCACTTCCCTCGTAGCGCCATCTATGCATTTGATTAAATAGTTATTTGCTAAGATATTTCCGTAATTTTTTATGATAGAATCATTTTCATTTAATAGATTTAAGTTAATATTAAACAAAAACCAGAGTATGTAATTGTATGTGTAAAAAACAGTTATTTTGATAGTGAGATAATACGCCAAAGTAAGTGTATGTATAAAAAAACCAGAGTATGTAATTGTATGTGTAAAAAACGGTTATTTTGATAGTGAGATAATACGCCAAAGTAAGTGTATGTATAAAAAACCAGAGTATGTAATTGTATGTGTAAAAAACAGTTATTTTGATAGTGAGATAATACACCAAAGTAAGTGTATGTATAAAAAACCAGAGTATGTAATTGTATGTAAAACAGTTATTATGATAGTGAGATAATATGCCAAAGTAAGTGTATGTATAAAAAACCAGAGTATGTAATTGTATGTAAAACAGTTATTTTGATAGTGAGATAATACGCCAAAGTAAGTGTATGTGTAAAAAACCAGAGTATGCAAAAAACAGTTATTTTGATAGTGAGAATATGCCAAAGTAAGTGTATGTGTAAAAAGCCAGAGTATGTAAAAAACAGGTATTTTGATAGTGAGATAATATGCCAAAGTAAGTGTATGTGTAAAAAACCAGAGTATGCAATTGTATGTAAAACAGTTATTTTGATAGTGAGATAATACGCCAAAGTAAGTGTATGTATAAAAAACCAGAGTATGTAATTGTATGTAAAACAGTTATTTTGATAGTGAGATAATACGCCAAAGTAAGTGTATGTATAAAAAACCAGAGTATGTAATTGTATGTGTAAAAAACAGTTATTTTGATAGTGAGATAATACACCAAAGTAAGTGTATGTATAAAAAACCAGAGTATGTAATTGTATGTAAAACAGTTATTATGATAGTGAGATAATATGCCAAAGTAAGTGTATGTATAAAAAACCAGAGTATGTAATTGTATGTAAAACAGTTATTTTGATAGTGAGATAATACGCCAAAGTAAGTGTATGTGTAAAAAACCAGAGTATGCAAAAAACAGTTATTTTGATAGTGAGAATATGCCAAAGTAAGTGTATGTGTAAAAAGCCAGAGTATGTAAAAAACAGGTATTTTGATAGTGAGATAATATGCCAAAGTAAGTGTATGTGTAAAAAACCAGAGTATGTAATTGTATCTAAAACAGTTATTATGATAGTGAGATAATACATAAAATGAAATTGTATGTATAAAAAAACAGAGTATGTAATTGTATGTAAAACAGTTATTTTGATAGTGAGATAATACGCCAAAATAGAGGAGTAATGTATAAAAAACCAGTAATAATAATTGTATGTGTAAAAAACAGTTATTTTGATAGTGAGATAATACCAAAGTAAGTGTATGTATAAAAAACCAGAGCCTGTAATTGTATGTAAAACAGCCCAGTTATTATGATAGTGAGATAATATGCCAAAGTAAGAAGTGTATGTAGCAAAACCAGAGTATGTAATTGTATGTAAAACAGTTATTTTGATAGTGAGATAATACATAAAAGTAAGTGTAATATTAAAAACCAGAGTATGCAAAAAAACAGTTATTTTGATAGTGAGAATATGCCAAAGTAAGTGTATGTGTAAAAAGCCAGAGTATGTAAAAAACAGGTATTTTGATAGTGAGATAATATGCCAAAGTAAGTGTATGTGTAAAAAACCAGAGTATGTAATTGTATGTAAAACAGTTATTATGATAGTGAGATAATACGCCAAAGTAAGTGAATGTATAAAAAACCAGAGTATGTAATTGTATGTGTAAAAAACAGTTATTTTGATAGTGAGATAATACACCAAAGTAAGTGTATGTATAAAAAAGCAGAGTATGTAATTGTATGTAAAACAGTTATTATGATAGTGAGATAATATGCCAAAGTAAGTGTATGTATAAAAAACCAGAGTATGTAATTGTATGTAAAACAGTTATTTTGATAGTGAGATAATACGCCAAAGTAAGTGTATGTGTAAAAAACCAGAGTATGCAAAAAACAGTTATTTTGATAGTGAGAATATGCCAAAGTAAGTGTATGTGTAAAAAGCCAGAGTATGTAAAAAACAGGTATTTTGATAGTGAGATAATATGCCAAAGTAAGTGTATGTGTAAAAAACCAGAGTATGTAATTGTATCTAAAACAGTTATTATGATAGTGAGATAATACGCCAAAGTAAGTGAATGTGTAAAAAACCAGAGTATGTAAAAAACAGTTATTTTGATAGTGAGAATATGCCAAAGTAAGTGTATGTATAAAAAACCATAGTATGTAATTGTATGTAAAACAGTTATTATGATAGTGAGATAATATGCCAAAGTAAGTGTATGTATATAAAAACAGAGTATGTAATTGTATGTGTAAAAAAAAGTTATTTTGATAGTGAGATAATATGCCAAAGGTGTATAAAATGAAGCAATATTAGTAATATCGTTAAACGTATACATTAAAAACTTATGATGCATTTGTTGTATACCGCGGTATAGTGAGCGTCGACATATCACGTAACTGTGAGAATTAAACTGATAATCGTCATTTATATTGACAACCAAAACACTAATATAACATGACATTCTTACTAAAAATATACTTCTCTGATAATTGGATTATTACGGATGTGAAAAAGTTAATATTCGATATTGTGTTGGGCAATCGCGACCATTTAATAAACATGTTAAATAATAAATAATTCTTTTATAAAAAAATCGAAGATATTAGTATTCCTACTAGTCTTATTTCTTTCATTTCCCCTTGGATGTTCAGTGATGTTTTTGGTCCGTAACTTTTATTGAAGTAATTTAATTTAGACGTTATCGACTATGGTTTGTATATTTTATTTGATTCGTAGCTTCGAGATCGTGAGTAAAACCTTGGCAGTAATAGTAATTTCCGATTCAATTTTGATTGGATAAACTGAGTTTTATATATAAGTACCTACACATAAATACAGCTAAGTAGAGATGAATTAGAATCAAATATTGATAAAGTTACAGCGATTCCCCGGGACTCCGATGCAGCAAGATGTGGCACGTGGCACGCACCGTCCCTTTCTCGCGGCATTGGACAATATGGGGCGGGCGGTTACTTGGCCGAGGGAGTGTTTTTACAATACGTTTGTAAATACCTACACAAAAATGTGTTTTCTAAGTTAAAATTAGTTTGCGTCGGATGCCTTGTCATACCTAGTTGAGCTTTTCCAGTAACGTCATATAAAACCATTATTGCAGGTGCTTGCAGTTCGCTTGGAGGAAATGTACGGAGGAAGTACTCTAAACTATCAAAACGATATCGCCCTCGTGCAGCTCAAGAACGACTTCACCTTCTCTCCTATAGTGCGCACAGTCTGCCTGGACCTGGTAGACAGGGAGCTGTACACCACGCAGATCAGCCACGGCAGTGTGGGGAAGGTAATTATCTTATTAAATGGTGGTGGAGAGTCTTACAACCTGAACCCTGGAGAAAAGGCATTCAGAAACTATTAAGACGACAATGCCCTCGTGCAGCTCAAGGGCGGGTTCACCTTCTCTCCCACGGTGCGCGCAGTCTGCCTGGACCTGGTAGACGAGGAATTGTACACCACACAGACTGGGATCATATTGTTAATATAGATATAAATTATGTTAAATAAACTGGTCTAATTAGTTCAGCGGTAAGTATGTTTTCCTGGTATGACAGAGGTCCTTGATTCGATTCCCGGATACGACTAATACCTTTGAATGATTGTTCTCATGCAGGTGGCGGGCTGGGGGCTCACGGACTCGGGTAATCCGTCAAAGAACCTCAACTTCCTGTCGGTCCCTGTAGTGGAGCGCTCGCAGTGTATCCGGCAGCTGCCATTCACCTTCATGGCACACATCACGCCCGACAAGATATGTGCGGGGATCGCGAATGGTTGGTTTACATGTCAATTAAATTTCTCATTATTTTGTGTTTAATTCATAGAAATCCATTTATTAAAGAAAATATGTAAATGACATTTAATAATGTCGTCGCAATATGGCCTAACCACAGTTTGAAAATAGCCGAAACGCCGAAACAGCTATCACAATAATAAAGTGATTAGGGGTGATATGACTTGTGCCGATTTGGAACCAAATCAGTGCAGAACTCTAGAAATTCAGGAAATTATGGATTTTGGCACGAGATTTGAGTTCAGCATCCCCTAACACCACTTGTACCGTTTTTTAACGAAATCGGTTAATAAACTAGAAATTCAAAAGAGCCGCAGAATTTATGTATTTTGATAGGTACAGATCGAAATACTTATATATATATATATATGCAGTCGCTCATTCCTTAGTATCGCTTTTGACCGCCTGCACAGATAACCTTGTAGATCTGTACCATGTTCATCTATTTTTTACAGTGCGGCCTTTTGTGTTGTGCAGTATAATGATAATGAATTCTTTGGCCCACCTTGAAGGTTGGAAAGAAATTTTATTATAAAAAAAAGTGTAATTCCTACTTTCCGTAAGTCAGTTGACAGTAACACCCATCCCCCCAGTTATCCGTGATAAAATACACAAAAATATCCAACTTAAAATGGACGCCCGCTCACTTCGAATATCGTCTCTCAACTGACTTGCTCCGGTGAAATACAGTGTTTCATAAATCGGTAGAACAGAATTACTTTTGATAAACACATTTGGTTCTTAACCTTGTTCACTCCAAGACTGTGGAAGGATTTTAAGTAAAACTGTTTGTAATCGGTGCCGTTAACAAAACAGCAAAGGCTCTTTCGGGCCATTTTCTTAAAATTGCAGGAGGAAATTTCATATAAAACGTAAAAGATTACAGATTAAGAATTTTCGTCACTACCTTAGACATTTTCGTAAAGAATTTTGAAATAAATTATTTGTTGTATTGCTTACGTTAGCAGACCGCGGAGAGACGTTTAGCCCCTTATTTGAGTCTACCACTTAATAATAACATTATTAAATTAGGTTTACATAAACAAATTTCAAAATTTAAAAAAATAAATACGCATCGATAATCCCTTTTTTTACACTAATTCCACACAGAAATAATTTCCCTCAAAACAGACCTATATCATCTTTGGGGATGCTGTGTGGAGGGTCTTTTAGAGGATAGGAAGGAGTGAACCTGGGTCTTAAAAATACCCATGTTCTAGGAGGGAGGAAACACAAAGGTCAGCAGATCATTCCACAGCCGAGCTGTTGAACACAAGAATGAGTCGTAGAAGCGACCCGTTCTCATGCGACAAATGTCAACCGTGTGCAAATGTTGGGCGCGTGTTTGCCTAACCAATCTTATCAATAATTTAATTTTATCATTTTAATAATCTGACGTTGGTCGGTATTATGAATGGTTTGGAGAAAAGTTTTGAGGTTGTGATGCGTTACCCCTTCATAAATCAAAATAAAAATTCTGTAATCAAAAAGTACCAAGATTTTGTATCAAGGGGAATGGGGTGGTTTGTGAAAATCTCACTTAGACAGTGACCTTTCTCTTGTACCCCTACTCAGTAACTTTCCTCTTATTTTAAATGTTAAATGTGCAAAAGTTTATAAAGGAATATTTAAATTAGAAATAAACTTGGTACTGATGATGCTTTATTTAATTTAACCAAAACTCTATATTCTAACTTAGATGCAAATATCAAAACTCGAACAATTTTTCTAGACTTAAAAAAGGTCTTTGACACCGTTGAGATGCCCCTAGGCTTTAAAGATGTGATGGCCTGCCCTTCCTTCGTTTATGATTTAATTTAGCAATAGACCTCCGTTCGCGCCACCGGTTTAAGATGACTCCTCTACTGCTGCCTTAAATTTTCCTAACTAATGTGATCGGAAAACTCTTTGTAGTTTTCCTTTCAATTTGAGGTTTTTCTCCTCCTTGGCCAGCGTGTAACGTCTAGCCCTATGCTAACATTCGAGTGTTTCCGATTTTCTTAATTTTCACGGTATTTTTGCACTCCAATGTGGTCAATTTTCCAAGCTTTTCCGGAGTCTACGTTGTGTTGTTTTTTGTTTCAGACTATTGGAAAAACAAGGCCTTATTTTGTGGTAACCCCTATTCTTTGTAGCGTAGGCAGACTCTCGCATACCATTGACAGAATTCATATTCCTAACATTACTCCTATCTTAGACTTTAATGTTCTGAACTCTCTATTATTATCCTACTATGCAATCTACGTTAATTTCCTATAGGAAGACTAGCATTTTCCTAACTTTACCCCTAAATTTTCTATTTTTCTTCTATCGTGAGTTTTAATGGGAAGACTTAGCTTCTGGGCTATACTAATTGCACTATTCCTGATCTATATAATACGACGTAGTTTCAATTTTAAATTTGGTATACATAGATGTAATGATCACAGTATTATCGCCTTTCCTCATCGTACTAAGTGTTATCTTACATGGATTAGTTTCAATGAATTTCATGGTTAAAAGGTACAGTTTTACTTGTTTTGGCGCCATCTCCATCCTCTCCTAAATTTGGGAAAATTACATGATTAGGTTCTAGTTTTCACAGCTTTTGTTATGACGAGTGATCGAATACGGTTTGTTTTGCTGCAATTCGGCTCCAGACCTACCCCTAAAGTACTCAGATGACCACGTTTCCGGTTAGTAACTCTCTCTTCACAGACGCACAGCCTGACCAAATCGGTATACGTAACCTCTTCTTTTAGTTCGTGCGCTATTGGTCATCCCCTGTACCGTGACGGAAAGAGCACCTTCCTTATCCATGGGTCCGAGACCCTCCGAATTCCCGTCCTCCAGACAGTTACATTTAAAGGAGATCAAACCGGTTCCGTCCCCTCGTCAAACAACATTATATACTTGCGAATTTTGCAAAGTCCGGGTTGAAAGGCCGTCCCCCGCATCAAGAGTTCAGAGATAACCACGCTTAAATCAGCAATTATCTCTGCCCAATCGATAGGTACAAATTATAAATATATGTAAACAATACGAGTTTTTATAATCCACAATACTCCAGTTTTCCCAGAAAATTGTGGATTGTGGATCTGACATCTCCAACACAGGTCGTGAATCTGTGCCAGATATTCAGACATATTACATATCAAAATACATGAAAGTGATAATACAATATATATAATAGATTACTTTTGGTTTGGTTGACAGGTTGATTTAATGAGACCCTGCTATCTCATGTAGTTTGAATTTAACTGTAGATTGATTTTTGTTTGGAGAAAAGGTAGGACTCCAAAAAGCCTAAAATTCGCAAGGCCTGAACCTTGAAAACCTAAGTCGAAGATAAAATTAATTTTATAACATAACTTGGGAACGTATTGTCGACGAACGATTATGCTTATTTTGATATTTCTAGTAATGTGGGTTTTTGTTTGTTCTGTTGAATTCATCAATATGTTCGAACGGGTGTGGAGCGCCTTTGAATTGAATCTTTCTATGAAAATGGCGCTATAAAAATATTTATGTACGCAAATTACAAATACGTGATTTCTAAAAGATGATAGTTCATCGCAAAAGATGATAGTTCATCGCAAAAGATGATAGTTATTTTTCAATTTAATGTCGACGTTTGTTAAGGTACTTATTCTTCGTAAGATGTACTGAAATTCGAATATATATATACTTATACGTATCTACATACTTCGATAAAAGAGGGTGTGGTTTGGAATGTTGACCTAGTTTTAATAACAGTCGAGGAAGTGTGTCATTGAGATATGCGACAGTTATTAAGTGTCAGAGACCCCCGTCAGGAAGCATAATAATTAGGATTCATTGGTTTGTTTTAGAATGATAACGATCTTTGAATTAATAAAAATCGTTTGGGATGTTTATAATTAGTAACGTTAGTTTTCGAATTTAAGTGTTAGGGAAAATATATACTAATAAAATAAATTGTTTTTATAGGAAATATACATAAATATAATAATTGGTTTTATATATATACATATTAAACATTGTGTATAAATAAAGATAAAATAAATAACGGCCATATAGATTTGATAGATACATTATACACTTTCTTTATATATATACCTATCCATACACACATACATACTCTTAGTAAAGGCCAAGTTTTTAGCCGAAGTTATTTCACTATACACCTAGGAAAATACACACGTACATCGGGAAGTGGTCAGCGAATAAACTGTCTCTCATGTCCCTTCGTCTCGCAGAAAAACAGGTAGGAAAGCCCATGGACAATTATCGTTCCCTCCTATCATACCCTACTGTGAAAATGTCACCTTGTCATCGAACATCGTCAAAGATAGGCATCGATCCATGACACCTCGGGATGCGAGTCCCCTCAAACACCCTAAATGTCGACGCTTCTGGGAAAATAACTCACCAACGTCAGGATGGTAGGAAACCAGGTCCACCCTCTGGAAGCGACGGATATCCTCAACATTCAACAAGTCTGGTTCTTTGTCCACGAGGGATAATTAGGTGAAGCCAGACTGGTATTTCGTTCCCTTCTCCGTCCTCCACGTGATAGAGAGCTTCAGACGATTTCACTCGTTTAACCCCTTAGCCAACGCACACGGGATCCAAAGTGAAAGTCAATAAGATGTTCTGAAGTTGTTGTTTATGAGTCAACTCAATAAAAGACAATTATACAGGTAGGTATCTACCGGAAATTTTTATAAATACTTAAATGTATTTATGGAAAAAAGTAGGTATTTTTGAATATTTAAAAGTCAAGTGCTGGTAATGAGTAAGACAATTGAATTATCTATAGTACTAGTTTAATTATAATTCAATGCGAAAGGAAAGGTTTATCGTAAAATATCTTATCAAGGAAGATGTACCTGCTGGGTATCATAAAATGTACTTGAACACAAATATTTGATTAGAACGGCTTTGATCAAGTATACAAAACATTCACTCATGATAGATAACGGTCGTATAGTATTGACCTATATATTAAACAGTAAATATAATCATATATATATATACATATATACATACATATAATATGTGCGCTTATACATCATTAGAAATATAATTCATGTCTCCGTCCTCGCCTTCCCCGGGAGAACCTGAAAACTTGTATATTAAATTGACTCACCTGAATTCCGACAAATTCATAATTTTTCCAGACGGGTTATATACGCCAATATGAAGATTCAGAAAATATTGAACTTCCCTGCCTGGAATGTTTAATCTAAGTTAGAAATATTTACTGAATACAATCTAGTGTTTCCTAATTTCAATTCGTGATCTACCGATTTGTACTATTTTTCAAACTTAATGAACTCTAAATCCAAATATTGTTAGATAATATTTAATTTTTGATGTTTTATTTCCCTATTTTATTCTTTGTACTCACGTAATTCTCTTTACTAACTATTAATTAAATCCGTAAACCGAACGCTTGGTAATATTTTAGAACTTTATTATTTTTCCTTGACGAAATTAATCCCACGCTAGGTATTAAAAATGAATTATATGAAACTAAGACTCAGCTGTTTTTAAACTTTCACTAAATTATTTTAAACGCAATTATATTTAATTTTTCTTAAACTCGTAATAAATTCAGTTCAACATAAAATATGAATTAAATCACATTTCATTTAAACAATTTTAATTAATTCACAGAAGCTAATTTTAAAAATCTTTAAACAAATAACTTTATTAATTATAGAATTTTTTCAATATTTATTAAATTATTATTATTATCACATTGCTCTAATAATTTTGAGAAAATTAAATCAAATATATTGTTATCAACTTTAATTGCAACTTTTAGAATCTTCAACGTAATTTAAGTATTATTAATTTTTAGGAAATTTCACTATTTATGAAACTATTATTGTATTAGATCAACAAGAGAATTTATTTTAACACTTTATTTATTAGAAGCCGAAATTTTTGAAGTCCAGGAAAAACACTTTTTAATCACTCCGCACGCAATTAACGACGTATCAACTCGAGACGAACTGCCTTTAAGAAAATTTTAATATTAATTTAAACACAAATATTTTATTTATTTTAAGATGAAATTTTTGAAGTCCAGAAAA
>JAHDVE020005291.1:0-130005 GCA_022606495.2 Halesus radiatus | reverse complement strand
ACCCTTCCTTTCCAGACCCCATAACAAATTACGTGAAACTTTTTTTTAATATTTCTTCTTTATTTAAAAAAAATATTTTTTTTTACTTTATTCACTTTTAAATAATACCCACGTGGAAACCTGTAAATGGTCAAATTTATATCACTTATACTAATTTTTTTATATAAACTGGTCTCCCAAATAAACAAAAATAAAAATAAATAAAAATAATATATTCTTCCTTCCCATTCCATAATCCATATCTTATTACTTCTTGCAATTTTTTCTTGTCAAAAAGTCGTATTAATTGGTGGAAAGAATGTTGTAATAAGAATCTTGTAAATCGATACAAGTTGTAAATCGACCCAAGTATGAATCGGCATACTATTTAAAAGTGATATAAAGTCATTAAATGTACAAAAAATAAAAATAATTAAATTTAACTGGCCCGAAAACCTAATTTAACCTTACCTAATTAATAATATATATTTTTTAATAATATAAATACTCAATTAGTTTAGGTTAGATAGGTTTTCGGCTAGTTTTTTTTTCATACTTTTAATGAGTCTATATCACTTTTAAAAAGTTTGCCGATTCAGACATGTGTTAAATTATCCGGTCGCAGTTGGGGCAACCCTGCTCTATGTCATCAACCGAAAGGACGAAAAATCAACAAGAAAACTATTTTATTCCTTTATAAGTCGCGCAAGTAGGCGAGTTCGGGCAAACTACACATGCTTAGGATTGTGTGTATTGGTGCATATGTATACACATCTGATAGCCTCTTATTTTGTCTGCACCAACTTACTGTGATTAGTGGGAAATAAACAAGTGAATACAATAATCGAATTTATAAAATTTACAGGGTGTTCGTTTAATTATTTAAATGAAACTTTTTACGTTGTTCCAAAAATGTTCTTTCCTCAAGTTAAATACTCGTACATATTGATTATCTTATATGCGCCTCATTGTTGCATTCCTATTATCATGTACTTTTACTCTTCAATCTTGTAGATAATATATTATGTAGGAACTATCATGTACAACAAAACAAAATGTATCTAGATTACATTATTGATGTATTTTATTTCTATACTTAGTTATCATTACTGCCGCTACATGGCGCTGCTCCCCAACTCAAACCCGAGAAATCTTTCTCTATTGAGTTGGGTAGTTTTTGTTTAGTAAATTTATACTTTTTTGTAATTAGTGTAATATATTTGTACTACTGAATATTTAATAAATATTTTAATTAAATAAAAAAAAAGAATTTTTTACGCATGATGTATGCTAGCAATGCATCTGTGTGAGTACTGTGTTCGGCTCGACTCTGGTTACTATATACCTATTATAATAAAGATCACAAACCCACGAAAATATTATTAGAAATCATCTTTTCAAGAATCATCCCTTAACCTCCGTGTCAAAGGTCAGCGATATTTTCCACTTCACCGTGGGCGTCTATGTTTGTATCGTGGAGCAAAAACAATCGTAATATTAAAAACTGATTATGAAAATGGACGTAATACGTTTTGCGGTAAGTAGCTTGATGAATTAATTAAGTGTCTGTACGCGGAAAATAGAAGATGACGTAATATACGGGTGAAACCGAACCACCAGCGACATCTATCGGCGGGGACTAGAATTACAACGGGAAACTGGGCCGTATTAGTCTTATTAACATATTATATTGTGCGGTATGTCGTAATGTTTACGTGCAAACATAGGCTCATAGGCATTGGAGTTACAATTCACTAAGTAGGACATTCGAGGCAGAAAATTACGATATTTTAAAACAAGAAAATCCTTACTGCAGTATTATACACCGTATTTCATGATGGTAGCGCGAAACTTCGCGAGGGAATTTTCTTACAATTTATTTTTAACCAGATCAATTCTAGTACCATTTAAAAAACGTATTATGCTCGTAGCTCTAACGGCCTTTGCACCCACTCATTTGTATAGGTGGATATGCGTATAGCCAATCAGTCATTAGGTTACGATCGATCAAACATATTTCTAATTTTACGAGCCAGTGACGTTTTGTAGTAGGTGAAATAGTGTTCGCTGTAAAGAATCGGGCACATTAATCTCTTATTTATCGAAAATATATCACAAATTTATAATATGGGCCTTAAGGGCGGTCCAACCATCATTATAACGCCACGCGCCCACGGATGGGGTTATTTTAATTATATTTAAAAAATAACACACCTTTAAAACGTAATCATTTTAAATTTTGAGATGAGTTGTTTGTTGGCGGGTGTACATACGGAATATGTAATGAAATGATTTTTTTTTTAAATAAAATTAATTTATTAACGCCATCTATGAGCGCGTAGCGTTACAATCATGTTTCAAATGCCCTTAACAACGACAACAAAATTCAATGTTTTTTTCCACAGACTTTCGTTAATAATCATGTTTGCGATGGTTTCTTAAATCAATTCTTATTTTTTCCCGTCATGCAAATAACGTTCTTTCGGGTAGTACTACAATTAGGTATGTATATTAATGTAAATATTTTGTTCGGTGGGCCCCTCTATTGTATCCTTTATCAACGGGTACCGCATACAATCCAGGTGCGTAGTCGGAATATCGGCAGTTTAGGGGGGAGCTCGGGGCAGGGGGCATATGTATGTTAATTATTCAGTGACCATAGAGGAGAGGGGGGCAAAGTGAACCTAAGGTAAATCGTAATTCCAACTACGCCGCGCAGAGAAGAGGTATTGTATCAATGTTTGGATTGGCTGGATGATAATACAGTGTACTCTGATTTACCTAGATTAATAATAACAAAGGGCATATTAAATTAAGTTAACATTATACACCATATTAGTTGAATTGTTATGTCTTAATTATGGATAAGATTAACATAGTATGTCAATAAACTACGTACATGGTCAGAAGTGAGCAAGAGACCTCTCCGAAGATCTGATTAAGCCAACAGGTATGTTAACATATTTTCTACCCGGGCACGAGCTCAGAGTACTGAACATTCCTCTACGCAATGGAAGCAGATGCTTCCACACCCGTAGAGGACTGATCGGGTAAAAGCTGAGTAGATGAAGCAAATTGGTCAAATACGAAACGAAAATAGGACCAGCAGTTACGACAGGTAGTCCCTAAGCAAACCTGGAAAAAACAATTATTCAATTTGTTGGAACAACATATTGAAGTTCATAAAGTTAATTGCAATATTTAATCATTGAAAATGTCCCGGTAAGACAGCGGTCCTGAGTTCGATTCGAAAACATATTTTTTTCAATTTAATGTAAATCAAATTTAATAATGTCATTATTAAGATCTGCAAGTATTTTAGTTTTTATTATTGTGACAGCTGTTTCGGCGTTCATGGCCATTGAATTCCGAAACAGCTGTCACAAGAATAAAAACTAAAATTCTTGCAGAACTTGATAATATCATTATTAAAATTGATTTACATTGAATTAAAAAAAAATTAAATGTAGTTCAACGAATTAAACACAAAAACAATTAAAAAAACAATTCGCTTTCCATTTATTTATTGTAGTTCAAAAAAATTCAATAGGCCATTCAAAAATAATGCCAAGTAGCTTATTCTATCGTTTCCTTACTGGCGAGGATCGTGACCCCCACTCCAATTTCCCTGGTGAACTAGACTCCAATCCTCACGGTCCTGTGCTACGCGGAGAGTCGCGGACACCGATGTTCTGGATCCTTACGATATTTGATCAGTCCAACGCACCGGTGGTCTTCCTTTGGCTCTCCTGCCAGTGAAAGTGACCAGAAGACAGATCGAACTGAGAAGATGAGAACTGTGAAGAATGTTTGTGGGGGAGATCAAATCCCATCCAGACATATAGCGCCGTAATGATGATGATGAACATGTGAAATACAATATGCTTCGAAAAAAGTGCACAAATAATAAAGTAAATCAAAAAGAAAAGGGTATTTATCGATTTTCAAACCCACTGCGCATCATGAAAAAAAATTATATCATCCTGAATGATTCCGACAAATTATTTAATTGGCGCCAGTGACATAATTTTAATATTGCGCAATTCACGCCTCTGTCGTTATTATTTTTTATCAGTCTATCAAGTGAAGCGTCAAAACTTTACAATTTGCATTTCATAATGATCAATCAACCGACTCTTAACCCCTGAACTGGCTGATTCGCGCTCCCACGCGTCGTCACGCATCGTCACGGCGTCATTTACCTTTGTTTGTAATGACGACAAAACACCCAGTTATCCCGTGTGACGTCAGTCCCCGCCTCCGCGTTATCCCACGCCACCCCCCGTCCCATATACCCCCTATTCCCATTCCTGTTTCTCCCATTCCACTGCGCCCCGTTCCATCGTGCCTCGTTCCACTGTGCAGAGTTCCCCCCGCCTCCCCCTAGGGGTGCGGGCGTCCGCGAGCCGGCCGGATATTGATTATCCGCCCCAAACACCCCACAAGCTACTCCTTCCCTTGGACTTCTCCCACCGCCTTCCCCCTAAATTAGGGTTGCCACAAAGTTTGTACCGATTCATTCTTCGTCTAATGAACCGATTGCTGCTAAGGTGATACACAATACTTATGAATATGACTTTATTGACAAGGCTTATTCGGAGTCACCTGAAAATAAAACGTGAATTTACTGTCATGTGAAACAGAGGTAAATAATAATAATAATAATAATAATAATAATAATAATGTTTTATTTCTGCAGAACAAAGCGGTGAGTACAATACTCTGTCTGCCATATAAAAAGAATACATTTTAAGAATACAAAATTACACACTGTAGAAATATAATATAAAAACATAAATAAAAATTAAATTAAATTAAAATAATATATTTAACACTTATGCTACAGTGGCCTGAGGTAAATTCTCCATCTACGATGTAGGGGCGCGCCCTGCCACTGGGCGACGGCCTGGACAAGAGTGTTTTCCGATCTCCGGTAGCGCTGACTCGTCCCGGCTATTATGTGGCGCATCAAAGCAGCGAACCCATGCACCCTTCCCTCTGCGAACATCTGCGAGGCGCTGCATCTCCAAGGGAGGCCGAACAGCGCTCTGTAAGCGTGGTTATATTGCACTCGGAGTGTGTCCATGACGCCTTGTGTATATCTAGTCCATAGTTTGCTAGTGTAAAAGCTCATGCAGTATGCCTGGAATAGTTGCTTTTTTACCGGAGGACTGGACCTATTAAATCTCCTGGCGAGCATGTTGGCACGTACGCACAGAGCTCTTCTTTGGGGTTTTATGTCATTTTTATCGTTTAGGTCATCAGTGATGACATGCCCCAAGTATTTGATTTCGCTGCAGATTTCAAGATTGTCTCCGCCGAGACGTATGGACGGAATGACAGCAGGACCCTTATTTGCCTTGAAAATCAGCAGTGATGATTTTTTTGCATTATACATCAGCCCGTGACTAATTCGCATATGTAAAGAAACCATCAAATTAAACATCAGCCAAGATAATTTTTTCTTTTACCGTGTAATGTAAAACCACGTGAAACGCTTTAAGTCTCTGAAATTTTACGTTTGAATCCAATCTGCTGTGGTAGATACTTTGCTCCCACCTTCCGACACTGTACACAGTAAAAACTATTTTTTATTGTACAATATTAATTACATACAATGGGAACTTGTACACGATAAGCCACTGCAAATAGCTTGTCAGCAAGAGTTTAGTTCAACAATATTATATAATACAACAATAAATAACAATCGTACAAATGTAGCGCAATAATGGAACAATATAGGTGCATGCATGTTGTGATCAATGTACACAAGTTGGAAAAATATTTATGAAAACAGCATTACGGTTTTGTTACAGAGACACTATATATATATTCCAATTACATAATATAAATTTAAATAATATTATAAAAATATGTAAATATCATACGCAAGTATTATATAAATTGAGAAATAAAAAAAACAGTAGTACAGTTTTGTTACAGTGTGGAGAGACTTAATATAATAGTGCCCCTTAAATAATTTAAAAAATACACACAGCTATCAAGGAGATAACGCTTATATTATTTAAAATAAGAATACGGCTACTGATCAAGTAATATGAGATATTTCTGGCGGTGAGTAGGTACAGCGACAAACGGGAGGCATTAGTGAGAATTTTTTTTTTTTCCTTTTTTTTTATGGTTACTCTACGCAGAGACCCTGAGGGAAATAATTTTCCTCGAGGTCTTTGTCATCTTTCGGGATGCTGTGTGGAGGGTCTTTTGGAGGATTAGAAGGAGTGAACCTGGGTCTTGAAGAAACCTATGTTGTAAGAGGGAGGCAATACAAAGGCCGGCAGATCATTTCACACCCGAGCTGTTGGACACAACTGTATGAAACGTATCTTGGCTTGGTTATCATGTAAATAACCAAGCCAAGATCGCACCTCAAAATGCAATATTAAGCGAGCCAAAGGCCTATATTTCACCGTAAACAAGTCAAAATTACACCACACAATGCAATTATTTCACAACACCTGCAAATAATTTTGCCGGCGTCCTATAAAAATCTTACGCCCGTAGGCACGTGCTCTCTTCCCAATCTAACCGTCGAACGAGTAACACTTCCACCGCGACGCTGCCTCACCTTAGATACCACGAACAGACAAAGAACAGGCTCTACACCCAGCAACAGCTGACGTCACCCAAAGTGACCGGCGACCGGTCCGGCCTTGAAAGCCGTCCCCGGATATGCCGCAAAACTTCTACCAGGCGCTCCTTCACCTTGAAACTCGACCACCATCATTTATCTCCACTCTACCCGGACCGGCTCTCCTCGCCAGGCGAGAGATCTCCACTCAACCCGAACCTGCTCCCCTCACCAGGCGAGAGATCTCCACTCTACCCGGACCTGCTCTCCTCACTCAAGAATACTTCAACTTGTACTCTTCTTTCTTATGCGGGCTATACAAGTCTCGTACAGCAAGAATGAGTAACGGTCTTCGTGGTTGGGTGATTACGATCCTTGGCTACGAATCCGGAGATCGCGGGTTCAAATCATGGCTTGCGCAAGTAAATTTTATTTGGTAAATTGTGTTACTTCACAATTTATTCATTAAAAATAATATGTTGTATATTTACGGCATGTTTAAGAGTGGTAGACACTGTCAGTATCACCTTTTTTATATGAATACCGCCCAAGAGTCCCAACCGTCTGGAGCCAGTGAGACTATAGAATTCCCAAATTGGAGAACGTTGTTAGACTGAAGGTGGGGCGGGAAGGAGAATTGAAAGAGGAAGGTGGGGAAATACCTTAGTGAAAGACCACCATAAGACCACCTAACCGTCTGGAGCCAGTGGGACTATAGCATTCCCAATTGGAGAATTTTGTTAGGCTGAAGGTATTGGGGTGGGAAGGAGAAAGGGAAGAGGAAAGTGGGGAAATACCTTAGTGAAAGAACACCATTCGGAATCGAAACGTTGTTTGAAATGGCTTTAGCCGTGTTTGGTGACCAGATCTGAATAGCCAGATTCTTCCCTACCTTCCTTCTTCCCCATCTCCTTCCCCTCCTCGATACCTTCAGCCTTATAACACACCAATTGGGGATGCCATAGCCTCACTGGATCCAGACGGTTGGGAGCAGTTGGATCTCTTGTGTGGTAATCACATTAAAAAAATCGTAGAAACGACTCGTTCTCGTGTGACAAATATCAACTCATCAGATGTTAGGCGCGCGTTTAGCGTGTCCCGACTATGAACCGGTGCCGACGGGATCAATGATGCTAGTTCCTCGGAGAATCATGACAGCATTCCCAGATGACGTCTGTGCTCCAAATATTGCAATCCGTTTGTTAAGATAGGGGAATCTATCAAACGGACCGCCCGTTTCTGCACCGAGTCTACGGATTTTTAAAAATATTTTGGTGTTCCCATCAACGACAGGTTTCTGTCAAATTCTACAGTGGGGAGTACTTGCAAATTGTACAGGTTCAACAGTTGTATACAGTTGAAAAAAATCCTTTTCATTGGGTCACTCTTAGCTTTGGAGAATGATTTTTAAAAAATTTTGTTCTACCTACCTTTTTACGGACTGAAAGAATTGTTAAACGAACTTTTTCCTTGCTTGACTTTTGTTATGCACAGTTATTTAAAAAAAAAATTATGCTATATGCTTTTTGTATATATTTTTTTATGAACATAAAATAATTCCACTTCACATGGTCGCAAACATATCTTTTATATTTAATTTACAAATTGCTTATTTCTAATACTTTTTATATGCATTTTTAATATTGTATCGGACGTGTTCGCCTCTCCCAGAATGTTTAGACGCTGCCATTTTCGTCATCACATTTGCTATATGTAGATTGTTATTATTGTTGTAATTTGTAAGGGAGTCGGATCGTTAATAAATATTGTTTTACTGTTCGCAAACGATTCTGACTACCGATCCCTTTGTAAATATATTTTGCCGGTGGCGGGGTGTGTCCTGTCACCGGAATGACTTGAATAAATCGTAAATAATAAGCATTACGGCGGTGGGAAAGGGATGGGCTTGTCGGGTATCAATACAGCGCGGTAGGTCCGTAGCTCAAGTAGCCTGCGAAAACCAGTATGAGTTAGTTAGCCTTCAATCGCCTTCTCACCCCACTGCCCACTCGACTTCTCACCTACTCGCCTTCCTTTCTTCTGACTACCGCTTACCTTGGACCTCCATCGGACTACTGCCTCACTGGACCCAGACCAAGCATCGTCACAGGGGATCAGCGTGCCCCTATATTTCGTTTCTGTGCCATAACATCTGGAAAAAATATCTTACTTTAAATATGTTTAAATTAGGTACATTTTTTATTTGACTGGGAACTAAGCTATACAATTTAACACCTTTATGTGTGTGGAATTTGTTTATTTTTTTATTTTAATATCTTCTTTCTGTCTTGTATGGTGTGTGTGGAAGTTTTTATTGTAATGTAGTTTATCTCTAAAGTAAGGTGATAGTAAATTGTTAAAAGCTTTGTTATGAATAAATAAAAAAAATATCATTTATAAACTGTATGGATCAGGACGAACCAGAAAAACTTTTACCAGCAATTCCAGAGCTTATTTGGAGTAAGAATTTAAATGGCATATTGTCTCGGGTATTTTTTTTTTTTAATACAAAAACCAAAAATCTTTCACATGTCGTCACTGGTTATTCAGCCGAGTAAGTACCCAACCCCCCACTCCGACCTGTTCAATACCTACTGACTTTTTAATTTTTAAATAAAATAATTAAAAAAATGAAAAATCACCGAAGACCAAAATGTAATCTTTATCATTTTTTATTTATTCATCTATACAATCTCAATGTATTATAAGGGTTATGGTACTGTGCATGCCTCACTAGGAGCACCTGTGTTGAGGGCATGCAAAGTTTACAAGGTTTATAAGGTTTACAAAGTTTACGAAGATTACGAAGCTTACAAAGATTACGAGGTTTACGAAGTTTACGAACTTCACGAACTTTATAAACATTACAAACTTTACAAACTGTACAAACTTTACAAACTTTACAAACTTTACAAACTTTACAAACTTTAAAAACATTACAAACTTTACAACTTACAGTTTCAGTTTATAGAATGATGTTTTGGTAAATAGTTAGAAGCATTAATTAAACATTGTACCATACTATTGTACAATAGGGATTTTCCAAAATTTATTTTAATTTTTATCTGTCTGATCCAAATCTTGGTGTACTTGTATTCAAAATATACTCAGGAATCATTGGCCACGATTTGTCGGCTACGTCCTGATAAACCCTGTATAAATCCATGTACATAGTGAAGATGCTAGCTAAAGTTTAAATTTCGTTTTCTCATTGTGTTCTATGATATTTAGACTCACGACTGTTTAGAAGCGGGAGAGCGATTTATGATGAAGAAAAAAAAAATTGCGTTACGCTCTCTCACGTATAGTCAAAATGATTATTTTGGCAGCCCTATTTACAGCGAGGGTGGTGGTTGGTAGCTTGCTACAGCTCACAGCGCCACCGACGGAACGGTCGGGGCGAGCAGCGAGCAGCGAGCAGCGAACAGCGGCTACGAGCAGCAGCTACGAGCTACGCCGCCCGCTACGGGGAGCCCCTGCCCCCTCTACGCCGCTACTACTACACTGCTTCACTCTCCACTCCCCACTCCCTACCCCTTTTCCCCACTGCCTACTCTCTACTCCGCTACGAAGCTTGGAAACAAAGTTTAACAATGATACAGCGGGGGGCTACGGATAAACTATGACTTAGTAACAAATCTATTGACTACATTTCAAGCTTAACTTAAGTTATAATACAACCCCGATGAAGTTTGACCAAAACGAAACCGGTTGGTCATTATACATAAAAATTGTGTTTTTTTGTCGGTCTTTCGTATTTTTTTTTCTTTTCACATAAATAATGGAATTTCATTAGAACACTGACGTCAGAATTAATAGAGTTTCGACAGCTGGGGGCAAAGGTTACGTGACACCCATTTGACACCAGCCTAGTTTTTTACGTTTGTTTCGCGTGTTGACTGCGGTAAGCGTATTATAAAACATTTATAAAAAGGGTCAAACTAAATATTCTAACAGGATATTCGTTTTTTGTAAACAAGCACAATCGTTTTAGTTATTTGATGTTTTACTTCAATTCGCGGGACGCCTAACTCGCCCCTCGCTCCCTTATTTTGGTTTCTTTCCCTTTTTGGGCGTGTTAGTGTGCCCGAACTTTTGTTTTCATTGTGGTGAAATTTGTCAAACATTTTAAAACACCAAATTTATTTCTTCAACGACAAAAAACAATAATTTTCCCCTCTGGGGCCTAGGAGTTCAAGGGTCTTATGTATAAATTGGCGATATCAGTTTTCTTTTAAATTGGTATAGATTATAAATCACCCTTTTATCGCTTACCCGTTTAGTGCACTGCAATAAAACGTTTCATCAATTTGTGTAGTAACTTTTAAGGCACGCGACTTTCGGGTCACCCGTTACTTAGCAAGTTCCCTCCTCTCATCGCATCCACGTGTCACCCCCTCCCGCTAGCAGAACACCTCTACAGGGTGAGCCGAAAAACGCAGCCTGGTCGGTCGGGCGCGCCGCCGGCATGACGCAGCCGTCAGATAATACTAGCAGCAAAACAACACTGCCACCTCCATAAACAAATCAATCAAAGGTTATGTAGGTCATTAGAACGCCATAATTGTTCCGTACTCACATTGATAATCTCTTCATTACTTATTAAATACAATTTTTTTAATTAATTTTTAATTGTTTGCAACAATTTTTTTAAATTTAAAAATTTTATATACTACTAAATTCAACTAGGTAAGAAAAAAAAAAATTTATCCATATTTTTCTACGACAAGTATTATTTTATTTATTTTTGTTCTGGAGGCCTCTGGTAGATTAGCTGCACTCGTACCAGTCAAATAGATTGCCAAGTCATGAAGTACGGCGTCTTCTTCTTCATTGCTTTCCATCAATCTTCCATCATTTTGATAGTTAGCAACTCGGAATTGAACTTTTCGTGGTGTTAAACAACAGTTGTGTTTCGTTAATATTTGTTGCTGTAAGAGTTATTGTTGCTTTGACTGTTTAATGACCCTGCTAAAAGCTGATATTAAATCCATTATTTTTTATTTAAATTACTCTATTTAGGGATTGCAATCCCGTTGAATCCGCGCACGGGACCCATAACCCACAACCCACAACCCACGCGATCCCTGCGGGATTCGGTATTCGATCTACGGTTTATTATATATTTGCTAATAAAAATACTTTTTTGTTTGTGTTTAATTATGTTTTTTTAATGTAATCACATAAGCCCTATGCTTGGCAATAAATAAAAATAATAAATACTTAATAACCTTTTTTTTTAATTTTTTATGTAAACCAATTTTAATAATGTTATTATTAAGTTCTGCAAGTATTTTTAAGTATAAAATAAAAACTACGAATTGAACACAAAAATAATTCATAAGTTACTAAACTTTTGTTATATTACTAAAACAATAATAAAATAAAAAAAGTATGTTTACGAGAGATGGAAAGACTGATAGGGATATTGAAAGAAGGGTGAATACAAGAATATTCTTCGACAGAGGACTGAACGCGGTTGGCGCTAACAAAAAGTTATCCAAAGAAGCGAAGCTAGCAGTCCACAATAGAGTACTGGTATCAACCCTGCTATATGGCAGTGAAGCATGGAACTGGCAAAGTAAGGATGAAAGTAGACTGAATGCTGTTGAAATGAGATCTCTGAGGCGAATGTGTGGTAAAACAATGCATGATCGTATGAAAAATGTGGAGATTCGTAAAGAATGCAAGGTTGATAGAAGCGTAGTGAGTAAGATTAAAAAAGGGATGCTTAGATGGTTTGGGTGTGTAGAGCGAATGAACGAAGAATGGAGTGTAAGGAGAATATATGAAGCTAATACAAATGGAAGAAGAAGCCAGGGACGCCCGAGAAAAACATGGCACGATCAAGTGAATCAAATACTTGAGTCGGGCCATGTCAGAAGTCAGAATAACAGAAGAGAACGTGTGAGGTGATGAATGAATGTGAATGAAGCAAGAAATGTATGCCAAGATCGAGTTGTTTGCGTCATGGTTAGTTAATTAGTAAACAAACAAAAAAACTTAAGTAGATTCTATGTTACTTATTCCCATACATATTACAAGTAATATTATAATAACGATTAATGATTAAACATGTTTTCAAATCATAAGTAAAATCATAAGAAAAAGACCATTCGAAGTTTCATCTCCCAATCTGCTTCTCAAAGAGCTACACATATAGCCAGGGGATTAGAAAGCGCGCTCAGCCTCTACGCTTGTTGGCGATATGGACGTCGTAGGGCATGCTGAGGAACTTGCCCCTTACTACGTCACTTTCTTAAGTTAACATTTCCTCCTTCAATAATTTTTCAATATATCTAATCGACATTTGTGACCTTTTTTTTATTTTTTTCCCTTTCTGTATTTTAATTTGATTCTTTTTTCGACGACGGATTAGGTTTTTTTTGGCAAATTGTAATTAGATTCAAATTCCTCATCTCCAGATTCGATGTTTTCCTCAATATTACGAACTTTTATGATATAGCGTAATATAAATTTTTGTCAGCAAATCCCGCAAATTCCACGGATCCCGCAGCAATAAGTGCGGGATCCCGCATACCCTAAAATAATGCGGGATTACAATCCCTGGATGTTACAGAATTACAGAAACATCAGATAGTAATTGTATTTGTTCACGTGAGAAGTCATGCCCGACCTTTTCACAAATGGGTTTTTTCTAATTTTTTCATTTTATTAGAATGACCAGTTTATTGCTTTTGATAAGGCGTGACGTGCGAAATGATTTATTCCAGATTTTCACAAAACAATTAAGATTGATCTTTTTAAACCTGACAACTATTTGCATAGGAAAGTTGAAAACAGTGTTCATTCTAATTATTTATAGTTTTAATCGAACGTCAATTAGCGTTTGAAATTAATGACCTTACATATTGAAACAAGTGAAAGCGAATTAGTAAGGGATCCGATGGATTTGAAATGCTTAGGAAGGCTTTTACTCATCCTTCGAAAGACAAAGGTACTAAGATATCTTTGTATGTATGGGGGCACTCCAGTTTTAAAGAAATCTAACACATTTACATCGACCGGTCAGTGGCTGAGTTGGCATCGCGTTTGGGTCTCACCCAGGCGTCGTGAGTTCGATTCCTCGGCTGGCTAAGTCCTCCATTACGACACAATCAACATCTCCCACTTACTGTGATGGTAGTAGGAGATTTTCAAATTTTGTCAGGATATTCGTGACCAGGGAAAATTTGTCTTTCTTTTTAGAAAAAATTAAAAAATTTATTTACATTTAGGTAAGTGCGTCCACCAACTCTTCGAGCTACGCACTACAGCTACTACAGAATGACATTTGAAAGTAGACTAAAATTGAGGGCGCTGCTATCATTTAAAATATTTTAAATATCAACACAAAGATGGCTAATAGGAAAATCACAATAAGTTTTTCAAAACACGATGGTCCAAGTGCATATGTCATTCTTTAACCATACGGTGTTCAGAAATCAGTGGTACTTTCCGAAATGAGGTGATTCTAAATTATATTCTAAGATGTTGATATTCACATTTTATGAATTACAACAATCAATTAAAAAAAGTCTTTTCACTTTGGGGATCACTGGCTTTTAGCTCACTGGCTCAATCTCTTTCACTCACTCGGATGAAACTGTTATCGAAATCGTGCGTCTGTCTCTCTTCCACTCGAGAGGAGTGGGGGGTAAATGTCCTACATGCCCCATTGGGAAAGCGACACCCATCCCTGTCACACTTACACACAAATCATCCGGGGGTACTGTAATATAGAGTGGATGTACCGGGAGTCGGTAGCGGGGTGGCGACGTATTGAGGTAGCGAGTCAAACTTTTATGATATCTGCGGATTTGTTAAGGGTTTGTTGGTTTATAATATGAAACTTTATCCCGATTTGAACGGAATGCACAGTGTGATAGTGATCAGGCAGTGAGATCATATAAGATTATTGTTGCGATTATTAACCGTATGGAATGAGTTGCGACCGCAGAAATGATCCAAGTCATCGGATGGTATTCATAGCGAAGTTGGAATATCGTTAGTCTAAAATTCAAGCAATTTAGAATATCATAAGCAAATGGAGCAGATTGCCCCGAGTGGCGGATTGTAGAGGAACCGTATTTACTAATTATTTATTACAGGGCTGTCCGTTTCATGCTCAATGAAGATCATTCACTAAAAAGAACGTATTCGTGTACCAATCAATTTTTCAAATGACGTAATTTTTATTTAAATATCGTTATTTTTTATTTATGCTATCAAGCAATTAAATTTTGCGCGATGTTCCATTAAGGCTTATTTTTTTAAAATGTTAATTATACCAAAAAAAAATTGTTTGTGGAATCATGAAAAAGAATTTTTTTTTTTTTTTCATCGGGATAGTTTGAAACTAACTTCAAAAGTTTTCGAGATTTCACTTTTTTTTATATGTATAAGGCAGCGTTAGTTCTTTTAAATATAATTGTAAACATACAGGTATATATTATATGTTACACTATTCAAAAACTAAAAACGGCGTTAAAAAAAAAGGTAATAAAAACAGTGTTTTTTCATCTTCTTTTTTTAATTCTCCTTGAGCACGATACTTACCTCTTGTTCCGTCAACCTATTCCTATGAGATGAACAGTGAATCAATCATCATAATAAGTACTGGCAGGGAATAGAATCTCTCGGTAAACAGTTTTTACTTACTATGAGTAGCAACCTTTGGCACAATAGTTCTCAAACTGGTACGTGAAGCAAACAATACCTTATTTTCACTCTCTGAATCGCAGACAATATCTAGCAGCGACTTCGTTTAAAAAACGTTTTATTCGCAGTGCCTGCATAAAAATTTGGTAGCCAACTCTTCTTAGAACAGTTGTTAAAAGAAGTTGCCCACTTTGCGAAATGTCCGGGAGTTTAAATCCCGTTAGCGACAATAACCTCTTTAAATAGTATTTTGTTTAAAAAATAATATTTTTTCAATATTTCGAGCAAATATCAAAATTTTGTGCGCATCTCGCAAAAAAGGCGTTCGCACGCTCAAGTTGGCAGAAGTGTCAGCTTACCCAGCGAGTGGCTCTGCCCGTCTCTCCCCCCGGTGTACAGCGCACAGCGCACATGTAGACACCCGTCCTGCATGTGTTTGTTTTGGCACAATGGCCGGGACGGGAGGGAGCGACGGTGGGTGGCGTCGGGGGCGGGTGGAAACATACCCCTATGTGTTTATAGCATCCGACAGTGCCGCGATACTTGGGAAACAAATCTTGGGGGGAAGTCCCCGGTTCCTACCTTATTCCCGCTAAACCTTTCCTTCTCCCGTGTGGTAGTGGTGAAGTATCTGTCTTGTTGTGCGGCCCCTTTTTTGTCACGGCACAATGTGAAATACGTAAACGTTTTTGTTCGCACTCTTCAGACGTGAATATTGAAACTCACAATTTACACAAAGACCTGTGTATTATTTCGTCTTCCTATATTCCTAGTATAATAAAGTATCTCTTTTGTAGATAAGGCTTTCACGAGGAATATTACAAATACGTCTTTGTATATCGAGCTATGTTTCAGACACAACCGTGCTTTCTACAGACATGCTTATTTAGTCGGGGAAACATTAAATCAGACACAAAAATAAATACAAATTTCATTCTGAGTATCACAAAAATATCATCCCCGTTAGTAGTCGAGTAGATAAATGCGTCGGGTTTCCATACAGGTGTAGCAGGTTCGAGCCCCCGATAGCCTAGTCCTCCATCATTGCACGAGCAACATTATACGCTTATAATGATGGCAATAGGAGGTTTTCAAAAGTTGGTCTTTCTCGAAACAACTTTTACGCAAAACTTACGTCATTTCAATTTTGAAACGCTTTCAAAAAGTTTTCAAATTAACATTTAAGTAATTTCTCAAAATCATATATAATTCTAAAACAAGTATTTCAATTATAGAGCGAGAATACTCTTTTACAGTTTCTTCACACGGGAGGCCTTGAGGGAAATAATGTCATCTTTGGGATAGTGTTTGGAGGATTTTGAAGGAGTCCAAACTTGTATCATATATGAAAATATCCATCTTGACTATGGAATACATTGAGTGGTGTCACAACCCTCGTGCTGTCCATTCCACTCTTCCCAATCACGCTCCTTTTCTTATCTAGGAACATTCCTTTATCTGTGGTTGATTTATCAAATTTACGCTAAAATAATACTTTAATAAAAATAATTACAGCTTTCATATTTAGATTTCCAGGAAAGCCATAATTTTTTTTTCCAATTTCTTATACATTTTATTACATCTTTATTTTATTACATGTTTCGCTAAAGGGGTAAAGAAAATATTTTATTTAAATCCCTTTGACGAAAAATGTAATAAAATGCGTATGGATCCCGTAAAAAAAAAATATTTGGGTCTCCAGGAAATTTGCTAAATGTGAGATGCACCTGTTTGTGTTGTGAATGACGATGTGTTTTTTTGTAATGTACTGCAATACAGGAGAATCACAATGAAACTGTGTTACGATTGAGATCCTTTGTTTTGTAAAATTCAGAATCAAGGTAACGTCCCTCTAATGCTTTTGCTGTTTAAAAGTTACCCGGCTTAGCTTGATGGAATGTTGTATCAACATAAGTTTCCCCTACATTGGTCTACATAGTTTACACCAAAGTTCCCTCACGCAATCAACTAAATATCTAATCATCACGCCATTTCACCGCAGGGGAAGGCAGAGAGGATGGAACCCGAAACACTCCTTTTTTATCATTGTAGAAAATAATATTAACATAACCTAAATGAAACATGAAACCGGAAAAAAACGACAGAAAATAAAAAGATATCTGTGAGACGTCTCATATAAATAAAAAATCAGATATTAATCCGAGACACTGTCTAGTTTGCAATTGGGTTCCTTGGGAACTTTGTAATCATTATAAAGATAGCTGCCAATAATATGGGATAAAAAATGGAGAATGATATTGACAAATCTTAAATTTGAGATATGATATCGATGAAGATAACTTAAATTGAACTGGTCTCATTAGCTAAGTTGGTTAAGCGGTTGCCCTGGATAGGCAGAGGTCCTGGGTTCGAGTCCCAGATGCGACTGAAATCTTTTTACTTTCTATCGTTTTTTTCCGGTTTCATGTTTCATTTAGGTTATGTTAATATTATTTTCTACAATGATTAAATATTAAAATGAGGTTTTTAAATCTCATTAACAATAATAAATAATTAAAAATTGAACTCCTTTTTTCATTCTTATTCATAAATACTCGATAATTATTCCGACTTTCGGCATGATTCATTTGATTCAAGCGATCACATCGTCCTGAAGTCTCCGACTTTTTCCATCCACTTGCGAGATATTTATCTATTTAATATCAACTGTATAAATATACCATAAACAATGGTTACATGTCACATTTAACTACAATCATAAGAATATAGCACAAATAATTTAAAAAGGTAAATATTAAACGTGGCATTAGGTCGTACAATGATATCGGAGAGTATATAAAGAATAAAAGTTCATGAAGGATATAAAAGTAAAAGATATGCGTACACATAAAAAATATAGTTAACTTAAGTTACATTAATATTGATTGAAAATATATGATAGTATAGCCTTCTTGTACTTACCTTCCGTGGAATTAAATAGATCCGCTAAATGCGTATCTATTACTAACTACATGTATAGGTACAAGCGAGTATTTGTAATGCTCAGTCCTGGTGTTGTTACATTTAAACATGATTTTTGAACTTTTGGTAGGTAAACGAAATTGAATGAGGTTAATTAAATCAGGTCTGTCCATACTACGATTTACAATTTTAAACATAAATATCGATAATCGAAATAATTATTCGATCTACGATATTAAGAAAATTTATTTCTTTCATTAATCATTGAGTAATGAATAAGTAATGATTTCAATGAAACATGTTTTAACGAAGCACTCCTTCCTCAGTTCATATGCTCCACGTATCCAAACATGATTCTACCACAGAAACAGAAAAACAAATTGATATTTCTACCGTTAAAGGTACCAATGGCGACAGCCCCCATAACTTTACAAAATTTCTCGGATCTCTTATTCTACCTTAAACAAACCTAAACGACCCAAACATTGTTGTCACTTATTACTTTGTGTTGGTGTTTGATATTGCATTTTTTTATATATTGTTTACACCCTTATTGGAAGGTTGGTAGTTATTCTCTTCTTATTTCTTTGTAAATTTTTATGTCGTGTGCATTATAAAAATAAATTAAACATTGATTGATTTAAAAATTACTTTGCATTCACCACTTTATTAATATATACATATCAATATGTTTCGAAAATGATGCTTTCCTTATCAGGAATATATAGAATACAATTATTGCTTTCTATATATTGCTGATGAGGATAGCAATCGCTTTTGAAACATGTTGATATGTATATATTAATAAAGTGGTGAATACAAAGAAAATTTTAATTCATTTATTAATAATGATGCCACAAAGTGAATACCAATCAATTTTTAATTCGTTAGTCCATTTAGTTTTTTTTAAATTTCATGTAAATCAAATTTAATAATGTTGTTATTAAGTTCTGCAAGTATTTTTAGTTTTTATTATTGTGACAGCTGTTTCGGCGTTGAGGGCCATTTTAAAAGAGTAGTTTGAAAATGGCCTTCAACGCCGCAACAGCTGTCACAAGAATAAAAACTAAAAATACTTGCAGAACTTAATAATAACGTTATTAAATTTGATTTACAATAAATTTTTTTTAAATGAATAACAATCTTTTGAAGAAATTATAAACTAAACTTTCTTATTTCTAATAATCATTCATCATCATCCGAAATAACCATGGAAAGGGGGGAAACTGAGACGAGACGGACTGCCATATCACTTCATCCTGGTAGACATTAGTTTTTTTTTAACTTTTAACAAAACTCGGCTCAACTATTCTCAATGCCATGTTTCCCGGGCGTCCAGGATTCCTTCTCCATCCACTTAAGCACCACGCACACAATAAAATCAAGGAGCATATTCTTAAATCTATTGTTTTCTAATGTCCAATTTACACAATTCAGGGCTCTTTTTCGGTTAAGGCCAAGAACCTAATAAATTTCTCCAGCATGACATTTAAAGGAGCTGGTTTTTCCACGCATTGCTGTTACATTTCGGGCGTTTCTATTATATTTATTGTGCTAGTTTATTTGGCTACATAAATCCATCAGCGGAGATTTCCAGCAGATAGTGTTGGCTGAACTGGAAAGAATAAATTTTCCCATCTATTTTCCCACCCTTAAGCAGAGCCTTTTATTGGAAAGCAACCCCTGAGGACCCGAGGGGGAGAGGGGCGGCGCTAAAGGAGCAGCCTTACATACGTAGTGTAGTAATACCTCCCTATCCCTTGTCCCTAGTTCCTGGGACTGGCTCCTGGAATGGTAGATGTCCTTGTTTTCAGCAGAATGTGTACTCGTAGATGTACCTACATACGTGGAACTCAAATTCTTTGACGATTAAGATGTTAAATTCTACGTTTTATTTCGCCAAATCAACAACTGTTTTGAAATAATTAAACAAATAAATTCAAATAAATAATTAACTTCGAATTTCCAGTTTATGGACCTCATTGTAATACTTAATCATTTAAGACATTATCAACAAATCTCAAATGAAATACGAAACAGAAAAAATACACAAAATAAAAAGGATAACGGTCGCATCTGGTTATTTAACCCAGGACCTCTGTCTTACCGGGATTATATTTTTATTGATATCGTACATCAAGTTAGAGTGCTAGTTAGTAAGAAAGAGATTCTGGGTTCGATTCCCACATATGATCGTCACCTTTTATTTTGTGTATTTTTTTATTGATAATGTCTTAAATGATTGTTTATTTCTTCATTGTATTCAATTTTTGGCGAATGCATACAAGAAACCCCCTGTCTGGAGCCATTGGAAGTATTGCACCCTCAATGTTGTGATATTGGGGGAGAAAGGGAAGGTGAAGATTGGGAAGTAACGGACTATTTATTCAGTTTAGCCCCAGTCACTATACGGCCCTACATTTTCATATAATATTACCCTGCTGAGTGGTGGTTTTTAAACAACTAACATTATATTTACATATTTTGTAAAAAAAATATTTGCACGTCAAGTTTAGATTTTTTTTAAATATATTTATGAATAATACACAACTTCTGAGCCTGTGTTAATCGCAAGTACGCCCCACTGTAAAATTTGACAACCACCTCTGGTCAGGAGTCTCAAAATATCTGAAAAAAAACCTTGAGTCTGAAAAGAAGAGGGTAGTCCGTTTGACAGATAGATGTCAGGTGGGAATACTGTCCTTGTTCTACCGGTGTTTCAATGGAAGATGCTCTCACAGTCGGGAAACACGCCAAACGCGCGCAGAACATTTGTAGACAGTTGACGGGTCGCCTCTATGACTCGGTCTAGTGTTCAACAGCTCGGCTATGAAATTATTTACCGGTCTCTGTGTTTCCTCCTTCCTACAATATGGATCTCTTCAAGACCCAGATTCACTCCTTCCTATCCTCTAAAAGATCCTCCACACAGCATCCTCAAAGATGACATATGCCTTAAGGGATGTTTTTTATTCCTTCAAGGCTTCCTATTTGGAATGACTGTAATAAAACATATATACTCAAAGGTTTAATAAAACGACCAAATCTTTGATTCGCGTAGCGATAAGTTCTGGGACAATTCTAAATCATTTCACGTTCTTTGATTTCTCGTGCGTCTTTCTAATATTCGTTTGTATATAAAATAAATTGACCTAAAGTTTATGTAGTTTGCATATTCGAGAAACAAAATAAAAACTGAAATCTGTTTTATTCGCATATTGTACGAGTATGAAGACTACGAAGTAGTTCTCGGTATCCGCTGTAGATTATGTAAACGGGTATTTTTATTTCGGTTGACAGAATAAACAAGAATGGAACAGAGCAGTTACCTTGTCAAGTAACAATTAAATGAAGATTATTCCAAGGCGCGGCAGATGGTTGAAGGATCCCAGTGTAAATTATACTAATTGACTTTAAATTAGTCTCTGAAATATTTTCTCCGGCGATTCTCAAACTGTTAAATGAAATAGCAAACTTTATTCGGACGTCCAACAATTTTATGGAAAATCCTGGAAGCAAGAAATTATATGAGATTTAAAACCAGTGATGTGTTTCTTTATAATAAGTGTCTCTGTACACTTATATTATAATGTACCAGTGATATGTCTTCATTACAAATGCAAATCCTTTGTTGTTAATGTACTGTGAATGTTAATTACGTATCTTAAATATTATGTATGTTTGTTTCTAAAAACTGTGCTGCAGATTCTAGATGTTATCCCACAATGAGTTTCTTAACCTTTGGGAATAGAATGCATAATGTATTGTATACTTCTTTAATAAAAAAATAAATAAATGTTCTTCAACAGAAAAAAAATAAATTTAATCCTATTTTTTGTGATTTTTATGAACATTTTTCATTTTTCTGCAGAGCCTCTCCTATTGAAGGTTAGATGTAGGTTGGTTGCAGCACAGATAAACCCCGTCAAACCACACATTGATTATTATTTTAAATGATTAAACTAATGTTTACAAGACAAGATTTTTTTATGCATAGCCCAAATATTAAACAAATTATTATAAGCAATAATTATTATCTGAAAAATCATACAAATTGAATAATCTTCCGAGAAAAAATACATGCTGCCGACGGGACTCGAACCCGCGACCTTTCGTTTACCGGACAAGTGCTCTACCACTGAGCTACGGCAGGTTATTCATTACCCGCCAAATTAGTCAACATGTACTAGTTCTTCAGACTACAATCATTGCTTATTACATTTTTTCTCACTGGAAACAACCATCTTTATTTTTGTGGGAAAGGCGTTGTAAGTGCTAACTCTCTCACTAGATGGCGTCGAGATTCTATCGAATCTACATTTTATTGTAAGAATATTTTTTACTTGCCAGATATTATTATTTTAAATGATTAAACTAATGTTTACAAGACAAGATTTTTTATGCATAGCACAAATATTAAACAAATTATTATAAGCAATAATTATTATCTGAAAAATCATACAAATTGAATAATCTTAATTTCTCGGAAGATTATTCAATTTGTATGATTTTTCAGATAATAATTATTGCTTATAATAATTTGTTTACACATTGATTAGTTTTCTTATTCTGCTCGTATCGTAGAAAGGTTTAGTGGCATAGGCAGGATTTTGGACAATTAATTAAAAGTTTCAAGTTAAGACAAGGAAGCGATATTAAGCCATTCTGGCATCTTTAAACTTAATTGCAATGATTGCCCGGCAATATATACAAGTAAAACCGCCATGAACTGATTATATTTATTATAGAACACATTTGATCTTTAACAAGTAAAGGTTTTTCAGAATTTTCCGAACAGTCAATTGATATTAATCGTACTTTTAATAAAAATACACTAATTTAAGTAATAGATAAAAATTGAGTAGGTTTTGCGCCTAAATAACTTAGAAGCATTATTAATATCGAAATAATAATTGCCAAATTAAAAATAAAGAGATAGATTTAACCCAAAGTCCGATTTTAAGGATGTTCTCTTTCTTCCCCTTCCCTTCCCCTACCCCTCTACAACCCTCTACCACCCCCATCTTTGATGTTTTGTCCTCTTCTACTCTGATATACTGAATCTTTTTCCCCCTTTCACTGTCTTCATCATGATATATCTCTGTATGTTAATTTAGTTTATGTGTACATTCCTGAAGAAGGTTGAGTTCAAGCGAAACCGGTCGATAATGCATAAATACGAATAGCATGAAGTTTAGTTTTAAAAAATTATTTTTTATTTGACTTATAATGTCAAGCCACAAAGTGATTGCATTCTTCGACAAAATATAAAGCATTTATAAAAAGGGTAAAATTTTAACGAAATATAAGTTTTTGTGAACAAGCCGAACCTTTTTATTTATTTGAAGTTTTACCTAAGTTAGCGGCATTCCGAGCTCGCCCCTCACCCCCCCCTTATTATGGTTCCTTTCCCTTACGTGTTAGGGTATCTCTCTGTATTTTTGCTCTGTGAATGTCAATGTACTAAAGTGAAACATGAACTATTTATCCAAATTTATTTTCGAATGTCGTTCTAATGGTGAGAAAAACGTCATAATATTTCGATCTAGATAAATATATTATTTGTTGTACTATATTAAAATAGCATTTATGTTAGTACTTGCGTTAGTGGTTTCGATTTCAACATTTCTGGTAGTCAAATGGGTTACGTTAAAGATAGATGTATATAGATAGACCCTCCACACAGCATCCCCAAAGATGATATAGGCCTTGAGAGAAATTATTTCCCGCCGGGTCTCCTGTGTGGAGTTACTGTAAAAAAATAAAAAAAGATGTATTACACTTACACAACCATCAGTCTCATTCATTAACCAATAGGATGCATGATCTGGGCAACAGGTTTGGAAGTGTTGTTGATCTATTTGCTGACTCCATTTATACAGTAAAGCTCCATCTATACCAGCACTTTGATGAATCCTACAATTTGTAGTATTGTATCGTGGGTAATGTAGCATTAATGATTCGTGTTATTATATTATTTTGGTTTTCTATTTTATGTCACTGTTAAACGTTTGAAAGAGAATGTTCATTACTTTATGGTTTAGAATCTCTATATGTTATTGACAGGTCTTTATAATATGTTCTAAAATCCATATAAAAGCCCAGGTGGGTGTATAATCAAATAAATAAATAACTAAATTAAGTAAATACTACTAATAGACCTCGTTAACAAATTTATAATACAAACATGACACCACATTTCAATGATGTTAAGATTAAGTTACCTCTAGTTTTAAATAACTTTTCACAGAGTAATACAATTATTTGCACACTGATTAAATATATATTTTTTTAAACACGACAGGTTGAGAACCGGTGGCCGTAAGATGAGCATCTCTGTGTTGTGTTGTCACAGATGCTGCGGCCGCTTTCACTGACTCTAAACCAACTAACTTTCGGCGTTCAGTAATTGAGCTTTTTTCACACTAAATGCCTCCGATAGGGAGCTTAATCACCCCGGGCGATGGGGGTTGCGGTGATCCGGCCAAGGACTCCATTCCTGAAAGAAATTAACCTGTCTATATATTGTTATCGGGTGAAGAGAAATCTTTTTTGGTTTGTTTTGTGGTTTGAGGCATTATTACGTGACAATACAAAGAGTGGGTATTTTTTGTAATTATTTATGAAATATTTTTGGGTTATAAAATGTGCTCACTTTTGACTATTATTTCTTCGTGAAATTATATCTTGGTAACTTAATTTGCGAAAAGCATTTTCAAGGCAATTTTTTTTCAGAGTATCTTTTACAGTCCTCGACTACGAAGTCAGAGTCGCGGGTTTGAATCTCGGCGTGCCCAAGATTTTTTGTATTTGCTTAAAATGTGTAATATCACATTTAATTCATATAAAATGAAGTATACCTACGGAATTTTCCAGAGTGATAGATGCTCTCGCCATCGCCCTGGTGAAAGATAACGATTCAGAGCTAAAATGGTTTTAATCGTGTTCGGTGACCAGATATAAATAGTCAGATACTTCCCCATCTTCTTCTTCCCCAGCTCGTTCCTCTCCCCATACCCTTCAGCCACACAAAATATCCCATTTGGGAATGCCATAATCTCGCTGGTTCCGGTTAGCAGGGAGCAGTTGGGACTTATGAGCCGTATAAAAAAAAATTATACCTTTTTTTTATTATTTATTTATTTATACAGATCATTTACACCTGTTTTTTTATTATTATTTTTTACTTATTTATACAAATCATTTATAGATCAATCAAACAGAGTTTTTGATTGAAGATTTTTAACGGATTTTAAAGAATTTTCAGTTTAGCGATTTTATGCTATCGAATTTTTCAATCTTAGTACCCTAGCACACTCAAATGTCAAGTGCCGCCAGTGACCAGGAGAATGTTTGACGCGAAAGTGAATAGTAGAACAAATCGAAGACGCCCAAAGAAGACACGGCACGACCAAGTTAATCAAGTGCCTACTCGAGTCCGGTGATGTCAAAAGTGTCAATAACAAAAGAGTATATATGAGATGATGCTCGAATGTGAATGAAGCATGAAGTGTGTTCCAAGAAAGTTGTGTAGCGATCCATTATTGCCAACTCTACTGGGAAACAGCATGATAGCTAGTTAGACATTAGTTTGAAACGTTTTTTTTTGTTCTCATGTAAAGCTGTAAAAATGGACTTCGAAGATTTATGAATTAGGTGACTAAAGGCTACGTAAACAAACAACCAAAGGTTTTTGCAACAACAAGAATATTGTGAAATACGCTGAAATTTGAAGTAGGGGTCAAAGGGGGCCAAATTCGATTTTTATTATATTCACAACAAGTTACTTGTGAAGTTAATTAAATATTTATATAATTGAAAATACACTTTGTATATACCACTTTACTTAAAATATATACATATTTCTACAAATAAAATGAATACTAAATAAATGAATACTAAAAAATAATTTCAAGGATAGAAAAATGATAAACAATTTAAAAAATTTTAAAACAATAATTTAAGAATATACAAAATATGAGCATAAACAAAAATGAATTAAAGTAGGTAAGTAACAGATCAAATATTAATAATATTAAATGTTAATGACAAAATAATTATAAAACATTGAATAATACATTTAAATTAGAAATATAAATAAAAATTATTATTATTAATATTAATATGAAAATAAATTTAAGAGATAGCTATTTTTAAAAATATTTGATTATTTATTAAATTTAATTCGCTATTAACACTTTTTCTTATTTCTAAAATTTCAAATTTATCTAATTGTAAACCAGTTGTATTTGTATGTAATACTAGGAGTATCTAGCGATCTAAGATCTTCGGCTACCGATCCGGAGGTCCGCGGGTTCGATCCCCCGCGTCCACAAACAAATGATTAATTTGCATTCCCATCCTCCCTTTCCCTTCCTCCCCTTCCCCTCCGCCCTTCCCCACCCCAACTACCCTCCTTCCCTCCCCTCCTCCCCTGCCCCTCCTCCCCTACCCACCGCACCTTTCCCCCTCCCCTAACCTCCTCCGTTCCCCTCCACCCTTTCCCTCATTAGCTTCCCCCCCGCTCCCCTTCCCCTCTTCTCCTTCCCTTCCTCCCCTAACCACCATACCTTCCCCTCCACCCCTTCCCCTCATCACCTTCCCATCATCCCCTTCCCATCATCCCCTTCCCATCATCCCCTTCCCCTCCTCCTACCCACCGCACCTTTCCTCCTAACCTCCCCGTTCCCTCATTCAGCCCCTCCCCTCCTCCTTCCTCCTAACCACCATACCTTCCCCACCTTCCCCATCACCTTCCCCATCCCCTTCCCATCATCCCTTCCATCATCCTTCCACCAATCCCTCCTCCACCCCCTCCTCCACCGATGCCCTCCGGCCCTTCCCCTCCTCCCTTTCCCATCCTTTAATAGTAATAATAAAATTAAAATAAATTTATAAATTTTCAAAATATGAACATGACTACCGCCTGAAAGAAAGCCAGTATTTAGAAGGAAAACGGTATTTTTTTAAAATGAAATGTATATATTTTGAAATGTACGTACGGTACAGAAGTGTGTGTGTGTGACAGACGCTAGTAATAATAGATAATTCATTAATCACACGACGCCTAAATGCGACGTATTTGCCAGCTCAGCCACTAACCGGTCTTCCCCGATATTAATGTGGATTTATGCAACTATTTAATATTATCAAAAATGCATAAATTTCTTATTAATTTGTAATTGACCCTCAAACCTACTTTCAAGAACTTTAATAAGTCCATAGATAAATTCCCAACTAGACGTAAGATGGTCACAACAATAAATAATTCCACCCCGACAGACAGGGGACATAGGATGGGGTAGGGACAAGGCAGGAGCAGTGTAAACAGCCGATGAAGAGCGGGTAAACATATTAAACCCGATTCACCCCCAATCGGCGACAGCTTTGCTAATTAGTTACGCAAATTGCCGCCGGGAGTGCTGCCGGCGCTGCGGTTCGCGTCCTAGCTACGGGGCTCCCCGGCCCGAACAGCCAGCGATACTGGAATAAATTAAATATTACCTCATAGGTAGAATACCAAATTTTATCATTTTCTAGCTTTATTTCCCGGAATATTATTTTTATTTGAGTGCAGGTAACCCTGTTTTGTGGGATATTTTTTAAAACAAAAATACGCTTAATTCAAAATTTAAAAAGCTTCGCGGCTCTCGATAGAAATTACGTAAATCTTTCACGTTGACTGAAACAAGTAGATTTTCAAATTTCATTTCAACTTTGAACTCGAGAATAGTGGACCTCACTTATACATGAAATTATACTTCTCATGTAAAAACCCACGAGAAGAAAAATGATTACCGGGATTTGAACTATAGACCTTCTGTCACTGAGTTGTCTACTATGAATAAACAATTATGATAACAGAACTAATGATTATTATTAAATTTTATTTTGGAATAACTTATTGAGGCTTATAAACCTCATTATAATAATTAACCATTGAAAACAATATCAATTTAGATCGATACCACTACTAATATCATCTTCATTTAATTCCCATATTTTTTTTGCTGCTATATTTCTTTATGACTGCAAGATTCTACCTGAATGTATTTGTAATCTAGTTAGTGTCTCGGATAAAAAAAAAGTTTAAAAACTTCCATTATATCAAAAAGAATGTCCCGGGCGGGCAGTGTGTGTTTGTTTTGTTTCAAATCTACAGTTTTATTCTGATCTTGACGAAATTTTGCATACTTGACCTTCAAAACAAGAGGAAGATCACTGCCTACAGGAGATTTAGCGAGACGGTGGCAGAATTTTGGTACTACTTGATAAACGTTTCAGTCCTGTCCAAATAGCAACCAATAAGCAACAAGCCACTTTCACCACAAGCCAAAAACCTATAATGTAATTTATGTAGAAAATAACGAATATAATTACTCAATAGCTCAATTGAAAAAGTGTTGTCCCGATAAGATCTTGGTCCGATTCCCAGTTGTGACCGTTTCCTTTTTGTTATCTGTGTCTTTTTCTGGTTCATGTTTCATTGAGATTTGATAATATTACTGTCAGTGACGTAAAATACAAGAAGTTGGAAACCTACAACCTCTGAACCTACAGCCAACAAAATCGTTCCAAGTCGCGACAAGTATTGATCAACCTCCGTGGAACTAATTTCCCGAATGTTTTTGTTTTTAATTAACAATCCTTTACATATCAAACGACAGGCTTGAAAAACTATCAACTCTGTATAATTAGACGGGTTTTGGATACGGCTAACCCTACTAATAACAATTCCTAGGAAGACTGTGGGAGCAGTGCGTGCCATGAACAAGCCGAAATAAATGTGTCGTTAGAAAGGTTTTATGCAAATTTTCAACGAAGTTTTCCAACTTCCCTGGTGATAAGTTAATTTCGTATTAGAAACAGGGAAAAAACATCCCATTACGTGACTCACGCGTGTTGTTTCTACCAGTGGCGGTCTGTTACGAGGGGTTGACGGGTACAAACACAATCAGCTACACCTAAAAAATATAAAGGTTAAAAAAAATTACAGAAGCTTTTTCTTCTTCTTCGTATGATGGTGGAGAGTTGGTGAAGGTCTTAGTGGGATGCTGAGTTTATTCAGCCAGTCGACGGCATCGGGAGTCACTTGGTTCAGCACAGATGTGCCATAGGGAAACTGATAAAGGTTACATTCTTGTACGATGTGTTCTGTTATTTTAATATATCCACATTTATAAAGATCGGAATCCTGTAGACCCCATTTATGCATCATATATGCACAACGGTTGTGACTGCACTGGATGCGGTTTAATGAGGTCCACGTCCTCCGAGGTAGAGAGAACCCTGGAAATTTAATAGTAGGGTCTACAAAAAGCTGCTTGTTTTCACGTCCGATGTCTGCCACGACTCTACAAGGGAGCATCGTGATAGAAGCAGTATTTCACCTTCAGTCCGGCTGGCCGGGAGGTTTGCGAGGTCATCTTGAAGGGGAGTGTTAATATTCACGACATTTTTGTATTCACTGGAGGTTGCTATCTCTCGTCTTACAATGGACGGTGCGATTTCAAATGAATTTATATTAGATACAAACATATTTTACACTTGCAGAAATTTTGATTCCCATCGTGAAAAAATAATATTTATGTCGAACATTTTTAAATTATAATTGTTGTCAGATCCCATGGACAGACTGCTTGTAAGACATTGCGTTTTTTTTTTATTACGCTATATAAATGAATGTACACCTACGGAAAATTTAATTTAATTTGTTTGTAAACATTTCTGGTTTTCAAAGAAATATTGCCATACTTATTTCCAGGAAAAATAGTGCGAGTTTTTTTTTAAAGCACTTATTTAATTTTATAGAAAAGAAGTAAAACCACGAATTTTTTTTACGGAAACACCACACAGGAGAAAATGAGGTAAATAATTTCCCTCAAGGCCTATATCGTATTTGGGGATGCTGTGTGGAGGGTCTTTTAGAGGATAGAAAGGAGTGAACTTGGGTCTTGAAGAGACCCATGGTGAAGGATGGAGGAAAAACAGAGGCCGGCAGATTTCCCGACTATGCACCGTTGCCGAAGGTATTAACGACGCTAGTTCCTCAGAGCATCTTCCATTAAAATACCGGTAAAACAAAGACAATATTCCCACCTGACGTCTGTGCTCCAAAGATTGCAGTCCGTTTGTTAAGATAGGCGAATCTATCAAATGGACCGCCCGTTTCTGCAGAGTCAATGATAAAATGTTTTTGTGTTTCTTCTTTTGTGACCGAAAAAAACAATTTCTCCAAATATGTGAAGCTAATCTGGGGAAAATACTTATGATATATATATATATATATACATGTTTCATAAATACATTATCTGGAAAGTCAGCACCGGTTAAAAAAATTAAAAACAAATCAGTAATTACATTCAGTTGGCGCACAGCGCTGCAAAGGCGGAAAAGCTCCGGTTTTTAGTGATTCTTCGGCCGTTTTTCAAAACACTAAGGGCATGACTTGTTCAAGAACATCTGTATACGATAAATTTTAAATATATCCCCGCAGAGTTTCTTAAAGTATATGTAAAAATGTCGGTTCATTAAAAATTTCGGTCCCCACCATCGAAGAATCGCTTGCGGCGTCACTGGTTTCTACGTGAAACTAGGCCGTACTACGTGTACGTTATAGGGCACTACCTACCACGTGTACGGGGCGGAGAATGGCGTGAACCATCGAACACGGTCCGCCCATTTAATGGCTCATCTAATGATCAAATTTAATGAATTTATGAAATTAAATGCAATTTCGTACACAGGCGCGAATGTATTTCGCTGACTGAATCATTCAATGATTGTCAAAACTACTTTATTAATTAACAAAATTACGATTTCACAAAAAAATTACTTTGTGGTAAATTTAAATAAAATTTCAATTTTTTAGGTGCGGTCAATAATGAAAGAGTATGCTGTTATGTTATCATTGAAAGGCAAAACAGTTGTCCGACGATAAATTATCGCTTGGGAAGTTTCAGAGGAGAGATGATTAGATCTTTTGATATGCTTGGCATCACCCGTAGAGATCGGAAAAAATAAGCTAATGTATAAGACGGCGTATTATAATGCAACAAGAATACCTTCATCGATTTGTTAATGGACGGGATATTGTTCAAGGATGCCCAAGAGGAATGAATGGGACGACCAAAAACCAAAATCGCAGTCAAGTAACCCCCAGGGTGGAAGATACTCACGGTATACGCTCTGGTGAAAGACCGCCATTCAGAGTCGAAACAATGCTTGCAAAAGCTTTAGCCGTGTTTACTGAGCAGATCTACTTCCTAACCTTCCTTCTACCCATTTACTTCCCATCCTCACTTATTTCAAAATCACAACATATCCCAAATGAGATTTCTGTAATGAAATTCCCACTGGAACCGGCCTCTTGTGCAATGTTCACATAATTTAAAAAAATTAAAAACCGAGAAGACTGAAAACTGCTTGAGGAGTCCTTCTTCCAAAAGTGGCTAAAGATGATGATGATTGTTAGATATTTGAAAACGTTAATTTAAAAATATTTGTTTAACAGAAAACGACTGAATAATATTTATTTAATCATTGTAGAAAATAATATTAACATAACCCAAATGAAACATGAAAACGGAAAAATCGACAGAAAATAAAAAGATTTCAGTCGAATCTGGAACTCGAACCCAGGACCTCTGCCTATCCGGGGCAACCGCTAAGCAACTTAGCTAATGAGACCAGTTCAATTTATGTCATCTTCATCGATATCATATCTCAAATTCAAGATTTGTAAATATTATTCTCCATTTTTAATCCCATATTATTGGCAGCTATCTTTATAATGATTACAAAGTTCCTAAGGAACACAATTGCAAACTAGACAGTGTCTCGGATTAATATCCGATTTTTTAAAATTTATGTGAGATATTTATTGACTTTTTATTTAATCATTGTAGAAAACAATATTAACATACACCAAATGAAACATGAAAACGGAACAAACGGCAGAAGATGAAAAGATTTCAGTCGCATCTGGAACTTTCTGTCTTTTTTTTCTGTCTTTTTTTCCGTTCCAGTCTTTCAGTCCCAGATGCGACTGAAATCTTTTTATTTTCGGTTTTTTTTTTCCGTTTTCATGTTTCATTTGGGTTATGTTAATAATATTTTTTACAGTGATTAAACATAAAAATTACATATTTAAATTTCAATAAAAATAATTAATAATTAAAAATTGAATAATATTTATTTCTTAAAAAGGTTAATTTTTAGGTAATTTAAAACAAGACGAATTTTAAAGCAGTAAATTGCAATACTTAAAAATTATCCATATCTTTCTCCTGCAACTATTTCGTATCATTATCCAATATGCTTCCATGTCTAAAACATTGAAACAATAGTTCAGCATTTAACTCCTTCCACAAAGCAGATCAATATTCCGTTCCAAAAATAACTGAAAATTAGAACCGTAAGAAAACAACAGCCGCCGTGAAAGTTTAGTGACACTCTGTAAATGGTACTAGCTTCCACCAGATTAGATAATATTATAATATATCTTTCTTTACACAAGCTTTTTCATTACATAAACATGTTGGCGTGCCGGGGGCTTTTCATGCCGTTTTCCGCGGTTTATTACGAAAACAGAAAGCACTAATCATTACTTCGGTTACGCATTTCAGTACCGGGAATTTCATTTCAATTATTAACTCTCCCACCGCCAGCACTGATATAGAGAAGACTAGATTGACCACCGCCCTGCAAATTGACAAAATTATCATGACAGCGGACAGACTACGTGGAAGAAGGGAAGGCCTGAGGACTGGGGGTGGATGTGAAGGACCACAGCGAGTGGAGAGCATTTTTGACCAAATCCCACCCTGGAGATGACCGGCAATTTCTCACTTTGGCCTTCCCTGTGGAGATCCAATTAAAAAACTGATAGTAATTTAGTCAACCCTTGTATAGATAACATCTTACTGTATACCCTATAAAGTTACTCTGTATAAAGTGAAAGGGTAGCGAAGACAGCAGCCTTAAATGGACAGAAGCCATTCTAATGTTGTGATTGTACAAACGCTATTACAATTAAAAAAAAATTATTTGAGTTTTATCAATCGATTGCATCTAATTACGATTTCTGACCTAGATGTATTATATTGAGTAATTAATCACCTAATTGACGTCATCGTCGCCACTATTAAATTCCGTCTACCGACGAGGAACACAAGACAAAATATACACTCACTCACTAACCAATTGGATGCATGATCTGGGCAACAAGTTTGAAGGTATTGTTTGTATATTTGCTCACTCCATTTATAAAATAAAACATCTTTGATGAATCCAACAATTAATTATTGTAGTGGGGATAACGTAGCTTTAATGATTTGTGTTATGTTATTTTTTCAGTTTTCTTTTTATGTTACTATTAAATGTTTAAAAATATATTTATTTATTGTGTAATATACGCCCTATATGGGCTTTTACATATAAAGTTAGTTATAATGAAAGGTGCAAAACACATCACAGTAGGTTCAAAGATAATAAATCGAACAAATACAGGAATTACATAGTGTAAGTACCATTCTAAGTGATAAGTTCAGAGGCGAAAAATCAAAAAATTAACATTACTTTACGGTTTATCTAATTTTGATAGCTCATTACATTCTCTACTAAAAATCCATATAATAGCCCAAATGGTACTATTATCGAATAAATATAAAGGGCTCCAAAGATAATATAAGCATTAAAGCATTCTGCACCGTGACACAACCGATCAAACGCGTCCCATATATTTGACCTCAGTTGACATTATCGCTATGTCGTTTTTGCGATTCGTCCATTTGCTCAAAACCTCGACCTTGGATCTTGTCTTGACTGTCTTTAATTTTATTTCCCAGTAAAGCCCAACGGATATAACCTTATACCCTTATGATTATACCGATGATGATACTGATGACGATACTGATGATGATACTAATGATAGGACTGATGATTATAATGATAATGATACTAATTATGGTACTTATGATTATACGGATTATGATACTGATGACGATACTGTTGATAATACTAATGTTGGTACTGATGCTGATACTAATGATGATACTGATGATGAATCAATGCAAAATTTTCTTAACCGGTTTTTGTTAATGACTAAGAACACAACATAAATATCGGTAACACCACCACAATAACCTACAGTCCGCCTCGGAACAGGAATCCCTAGTGAGGAAGACTGTAAATACAAGAAAATATTATAATATATTTATACTTAACAATATAAGAAATGATTATTTATTATTATTATATACTATTATTAATTATATAAATTAATGTAAAATAGTATTTAATAAAAAAAAAAACAATAAACAAAATAAAATTAAAATTACCGGCCACTAAGCATTTTAGTCAAACAGTCTTGTCACTCCTCTTGATAGAAAACAAATTAAAACAAATTAATGAATCACTTAAAATAATAACTTTGTTTATGTGTGTAAGTTATTTTTTTTAGAGAAATTGATCTAATTACTTCATACAATGGTTATTAACGCGGGGTTCGCCTAGTCAATTACTGCCAATGGTCCTGAATAAATTTACAAATTTATACTAGCAGTAACTGTACCACTCTTTTGACGTGAATTATTACTAAAAAGGAAAAGCTATTTACGATGACGCGACCTGCTTAACGTACCTACTTGCTTTATTTTAGGTCAGTAACAAAAACATTTGACAGTTCAAAACACCGTATTAACATTTTGACATTATTTTATATCTACACTAGCTGATGTGTACTAGTGGTGGGCGAAGCGGCTCGGTTTAGTGAGCCGGATCACTAAATCAGCTCTCTGTAAAAACAATCCATATGAAAACTGGATGAAAAAGCATCGTATAAGAGCGTCTTAAGGACGTCTTTAGGAGGGCATGGGAGCGAGGGACAGGGAATGGTGCGGGGGGACGCGAACCGTTGTTCAATCGAGCCGGATCACCGAACCGGTAGACAACAAAGAGCTGATTTAGTGATTCGGCTCACTAAACCGAGCCGCTTCGCCCACCACTAATGTGTACCCTGGCCTGGCTCGGGATTATTTTTATTTTTATTTTCTTGCTTGTTGTTCGGGTGCCATAATTGATTTAACAGCGAAAGTAATGTCTTGTGACGACGATTACTATCTCTAAACAAAGAAACATTTATTAGCAAATTTTATAAAAAAGTTCTTAAGTAGGTACCTACTTGTCTTTTCCATTGTAAAAATATTCTACCCAAACAAAAATTCTTTTGAATATGTAATCTGTGGCTAACCAGAGTGGTATACCTATGGGCTAACCTCAATACAACATGGCGAGTTTAATTGTTTTCCTTACTAATTTTACAACGTTATAGCAAGAGTTTTACATATCGAATTTCATTTTAACTACTTTCTAAACCTTCCCGGCACTAATAAGATCAAACTGTGCTATTTTCAGCGAAACCAGTCGAGTAATTTTCGAGAAAATGGAGGACAGACCGAAAGACAGATAAACATTCATTGTTATATATGTAGATTTTAATAAGTTTCATTTCGTTTCAGTTGAATCTATCAAAATCAGTTATTTAAGTTGAGGGAGAGGGAGAAGACAAAGACGATCGCTTTTGTATGAATACGGGACGATTCTTCATTTTTAGATCTGTGGCTACCGGCTTCTTCCTGCTGAACTGACCATTAATAATTACTATTTTGACAGCCATTAAACACCTGAATCACGGCGACGCTAGTGACATCTGCATCTCTTATATAGTCGCCGGTTTTCCCTAATATAATCGTTCTCTTCCTGTTGTTCGACTCGCTTAGATTATCTCTCTTTGTTCCGTATTCAATTAACATTACTTGTTATCTCGTGTTCTTCATTATATTGTGTAAATCTAATCATAAGCTCACATAACCGTTATACAAATAAAACAACTCCTGTTTACCATTGCGATAACAGATTCTAACACACCCTCCTTTGATTAATTCCCCAAATTAAATATAACTTATATAAATTTGACGATCTCCGTAGTTCCGATTCTTGGGTATTAATACGGAGGTCGCGGGTTAAAATCCCGGCGTGCACAAGAAATTTTATTTGATTAATTTATATTATTTTCCAATTTATTAAATAAAAATAATATGTAGTATATTTGCGACACGTTCCAGAGTGATAGATATGGTCGGTATCGCCCTGGTGAAAGACCACCATTCAGAATCGAAACTTTGCTTGAAATGGCTTTAGCCGTGTTTGGTGCCCATATCTGAATAGCCAGGTTCTTCCTACCTCCCTCTCCCCATCTCTTTCCTCTCCTCAATACCTTCAGTTTAACAACATACCCCAATTGGGGATGACATAGTCTCACTGGCTTGAGACGATCGGGAGCAGCTGGGGCTCTTGCGTGGAATCACATTTAAATTTTTTAAATTTTTTTATTATTTTATTGAAGTTCATTCCTCATTGTAACACTTAATCATTGAAGAAGATACCTAAATGAAACACGAAACCGAAAAAAAATAACAGGAAATGAAAAGATATCAGTCGCATCTGGGACACGAACCCAGGACCTCTGTCTTCCCGGTTTCATGTTTCATTTAGGTTATGTTAATATTATCTTCTTCAATAAAAAAAATACACTCTACTTATAGGAATTTATTAACAAATATTTCCCTAACGTTGATTCCCAAATGCCCTATGAGATTGTCCAGTTTCATTAATTATTCGAATCCTTTAGGCAAGACATGTCAATAGTCAGAATAACAGAAGAGAATGTAGGAGACGATGTATGAATATAAATTAAACAGGAAATGTGTGCCAAGACTTGTGTGTGGCAGTCCATCCTCGCTGCTGTCAAAGAAAGGTTTTTCCCACTGCTTTCACCCACTCGTTTAAAATTAGTTAAATAATGCTGAAAATAAATGAATTAACCAAAAATACACAACGAATATTCTTGTAACTATCACAATAACCCGAAACAAAACAGTTGTCATGAAAATAGCTGTAAATACCGAAACAATCACGCATTCTTGAAACTAGTTACGCTTTCCGAAGATTAGATTTAATCAACATTAAATCTAGAATCTCCGGCCAACCAGTCCTTTCAAATAACCCGGACGTATTCATTGACACGAGTCTACAAGTTGGCTGTGTTGCGCAATAATCATTTAATCCACGACAAATAAGTTTTTTAATGTGATAAGTTTGGAGGAAAACATACGTCGCTTTTTACGAGTAGCTCTATTTTGCTCTCGGTTACTTATAATTTGCTGCGAAAATAAGCCTCAAAAATAAAGTTTTATTTATTTATTTTTAATTTAAGGTAATAATAATACTAATAATTACCATAGATGATTTGCTTAGCGCCGTTTTTGTGAAAAATAACCTCAAGGGCGCTGTACAAATATTACTTCCCATTCTTCATCTAATTATGTACAAACAGATAGAGAAAAAAACATACTTACCTGGCAGGTCCCTTCAGATGAACACAGTTTTATTAGAAAATTTTAGTATAGAGATGATAGTTTTACAGTTGCTATTTTATCCTCCTTTTCTATTGATGTTACATTTATTAGAAGATTGGTGGCACAAGAAGAGTTGGTATTTATTGAAATATTTATAATTTTTAGGACTGGAATATATTTATTAAATGATCTTAAAAAGTGTAAGAAGAATAGATATTAACATTTTTTATTTATTTTTACCCTTTTAGTTATTTACAGTGTTGCGGACTGTGGACGCATTTGCGCACCTTTTAAACTTTTTCAATTTAATAACTCTAGGTAAGCACTAACCGGCTAGCCTAGCTAAGCAATTTACGTGTGCATTTCTTCAATTTATGGATATGATTGTCTGAAAAGACGATTTTTAAGTTTAGTTGTGAATTCTGTCGAGTCTTTGGTCATTCTTAAGTCATGCGGCAGTTCATTCCAGGCTTTGTTCCAGTTAATGTGGTATTGAAGGTATTGTGATGCATAATAATGAGCTAAACCACATATCAAAAATCTTTTCACCATTTTTCGTGGTTGAAGCAGATCATTCAGTGGAGGAGTGTTCATTGTGTTTAGAACCTGTTACTATTGGCTGACAGGAAAAAGTTATCAGAAGAAAATCTATTATCGAAAACAGACAATTTTGTATGGTTTAGGTTAACTTATTTAAGCGGTATTTTATATTCAACATACAAGGAGCTAATTTCAAAGCCATGTATTAAATATTGTATACCTCTAACGCTGTTGTCAAAATAACGTTGGTTGGTTGCCTTCTACATAACACCGTCCAGTTTACAAATAATATCGCGAGACTAAAATAAACTGTAAACACAATTTAGAGCTTAAAGCCGTGAGACCTTGTGCCAGTTAAGTTTGGTAGACTGAAGAATGAGCTTTATAAACATATTCCAAAGTGAAGCTTTCATTTTGTTATTTATTGTGCGGTTATCGGTCGCTTTAGTGGCAACAAAGGATTTCGTATTTTTTAAAGATATAATATTTGGGTTATTAAATTCCATCTGTTTTTTTTTCTGCAAATCGTTATTTTCAACTTATTTTTTGATTTGTAATGATTTAATTCTATGGGCACTTTTGTTGGGTTTTATCCTTTTAAGTGAACCTCAAAGGATTGTACAAGGCTTTATTTCTATAGAGCTTTTTCAGTAAAATATATCTCCTTGGCCGCTTTGCAAGGTCAGAAAAATCTTAAAATTAATCTTAAATACCTTAGCTACTAATAATATAGGGGATAAAATGTAAAAAAAAACGAAGAAATCCTTAAACAAAGAATAAATTCTTCAATCGAGAAAAAAGTTTGTGCCTTTAAATAGTGTACGTAGCTAATAATTTAAGGTATAAATCTAAATCAACTCCTCTGCCATAGGTCATCCCAAGTGGTGACTTAGCAGGGGTGCCCGGGTTAATTGTGTGAGTTTTGTCTAGAATTTGGCAGCGGTTACGTCTGCCCACCAGCTGCGTGGTGGGCCAGATCGGGGGAGGTGGGTTGAAGGAGACTTCTTGACCTCTCCAACCGAACTTTCTCGACCCATCGCCTTGCATCACAGTGAGAGGAATGGGTTAATAAGTTCGTCACTCCTGGACACATCGAACCACTCTCATACCGTTTTCCATCACAAAAATTCCTCTCCTTCCCTTCTTTAAAAGTACCCTCCACACAGCATCCCAAAAGATAGCAAAGGCCCTGAGAGAAATAATTTTCCTCAGGGCCTCCTGCGTAATATAATAAAAACTGTCTTCAATATATTTTGAGATGTTTGATTTATGGGAAACTCTTTAGAATTGGGGAATAAAAACGATAAAATTGATACATTTAACGCAATAACGTAATCTAGGTGGAAGCGAGTATTTGTAATGCTCAGTCCTGGTTTTGTTACATTTAAAGGGGATTTTGGAACGAGTTGCTCTGGTAGGTATATGAAATTGATATTATAGTATTTATAGGCAATTGAAATGTATTTATACTGGGTTTTTACGTGGGAACAATCTAGTTTTAAAAAATTCTGTTAATATACACAAATTACAAATAATCAGGCAAAGGATACACAAAAAAAAATTTACGAAAACTCACTCAATGATACATAATGTAAAGAAACAAGAGACACAGAGAGAGACACGAGTGATACATAATATAATTAGCCCAATCATTGTTACATATTTTAAAGTAATAGCAGGACATTTTTATCGACAAAAATTTCTACTTTAGCACACTCTATCTTATTATATAGTCGACGCATTTGGAAGAGGGGACTAAAGCGGGAAATATTATTTCTGGCACTATTCAGGTGGGATGAGCTATGGCGTCTTAAATAATAGGAATTAGGTACATTTATTTCAATACTGCTAAGACATAATGTAGTGTCGAGATGACCTTGAATTATTTTGTATAAACGTATTAAATCAATCAATTGCCTTCTAATTTTAAATTGCCAAAAATTGCAACATTGAAAAAAATGTGGAATAAAAATATCACATTTCGTTATATCAGGGTTTATCCCGTAATCACGTTCACTGTAATATATTATGTCCCTTATATTCTCCAGATTTGCCAATCTCAGTGGGATATTAAAGCAGAGTGGCTGACACAGGCTAAGCGTTGATGAATTCAGAAGCCAAAGGGACAAGTAATTTATTCGTGGAAATGTAACTTTGCTCCACCTTGATGCCACGAAACTGTTCCCGGGTCCGACGAAGTTGGACAGAAGTTTGATACAGTCCATAGCACGTACAACGTAGTTCGTAGGACCCGGAACGTAGATATGCGTATATTACATCCTTAACCCTGTAGAGGAAATTTCCTGTTTGCTTATGGGTGTAGGTTACGAGAACATTAAAAAGTAAACAAATGCTTTTAAAAAGATCTTATTTAAAATTTGTATTTCATAGTTGGGTTAACACATAACATGATTGATCTATCGTGCGTCAACCAGTCGTTCGTTATGCTCTCACCCCACCAGTATTCCTCAGTCGCACAGAACACTGTAATGAAGGTGCACGCGCGTCCAGGCTGCAATTTCGGATTTGACCCGTGTATACCTAAGGTGTAACTTTTTTCTCAAAGAACGTCAATAAAACTAACATTATCCGCTCAAAATGTGAAATACATATATTTGAAATTCACTACAATATGCCTGCAACATGCCAAAATTGTTGGAACTTCGTTTTTTGCTTTGAAGTTTGGCTTCATATTTAAAAGAATGTTCTCTTAACAATAATTATTACATAAAATAAAATAAAAGGATTAATGCTATTTTTTTATATTTTTGATTTCTAAGAAAAAATTGAGATTTCGTGTTTCGAGAAGTCTTAATATTAGTTTTGAGGAGAAGTTATTTGGAGTTCTAAATATTTTGTTGGAAATGGGTCTATGTTTTTTTCATCAATAAATGTATATCTTCTTGAACAGCTATGTTTTGTTGCGTGAGTAACCTAATTATTGAATAATGTTAGCACTTGATATTATATATAGCATTACATTAAATGTAAATATATAATTTTTTTTAACATATGCATCTAATACAAAAACGTAATTTAACTTGTGTCCAATTAGACCCATGAGTATCTTTCATGTGGTTAAAAATATTTATACCGGTTACGTTTTAATGGAAAAAATTGATTTGTTTCAATAATAATTAGAGATTCGAATAGACTTAGCTAAGAACGTTTTGGTATAAAATTAAGAAACTGAACGGTAACCTAAAACTTCGTTTCATAATCAGAATGGTTTCTCGTCATAATTTGTCGTACTGGTAATTTAGGTAAACGTTCAAAAATACTTTCATTGGTTTTCAAACTGCACCTGTTTTCAGATAATTTTGGAATGTGTTCATAGAATTGAGAGATTTCAGTCTGAAGATTTTTGTATTTTGTAAACATATTCATTTTTCTAACTACCCATATAGAATATACAGATAATCATTTGTGGTATTGCTTGAGTTTGCAAGCTAAATTGTTACTTTGCAACCTGCAGAGTAATGATTGGGGTCATTTTTTAGTGCTGTCCCTTAAGAGGAACGGCTGCGCTGCCCGTTTCATACATAACTTAAATTTGGATTTAAGGCCAAAATACCCATCTGAACCAAATAATATTTTTTTTTTTAATTAAAGGTTTAGTAAATATCTAGTAGGTATGAGAAGTATTTTATTTATTTTTGCTTTAAATTATGAAGTATAGGACATTAATTTTTTTTTTCATAATTTTATAGGCAACTTAGAAAATTATTTGCGGGTTTAATGTATTATTTTTATTTTTTGTTATCAAATTTACTATGTAAATGTGATTACGTAAATAAAAATATAAGTATAAGAAAAAAACTTTTTTCGAGCCGATTTTTTTAATTATGTATGGCAAAATTTGTGTTACCAACATAAATTTGTATTTTTTTATTTTATTTAGGGTAAATGCTTATTTTATCCACCATAATGCTTATTTTAATAGTTTTTTTAAAATTTATATTTCATTATATTTTCAAAGTAAACGGGGTAAAACTTTTTTTTTCATCACCGTTAACACCAAATAATTGTTAAAGGTGTCTCTAAAATCGCGAAAAAGCAGTTCCTTTAATGGCCTATCTATCATAATGTAAAAAAAAAGAAATTACTTGTAATCCGTACTAGATATTTACTATACGTTTTGATGAAAAAAATATATCATTAGGTTTAGGTGACTATTTTGGCCTCAAATCCAAAATTAATTTTTGTATGAAACAGGCCGCGCAGCCGTTCCTCTTAAGGATAAAATGACTGTTTATTACCTACTATAAAGTGGAGTATACTAAACTACAGTACTAAGTACTATAGTTTTCACTTTAATTTGTAAATTATATGTTGCCGATGTTCGATTAATTACCCTGTATCATGGTAAAGAACATTCAAAATAACCATACATATTTATTAAATCTAGTTTGAGGTTACAAATAAAAAAAAAACATCCACGAAGAATAAATCACTTTTTTCCAGCCCCCCTAGTCCTTAAATGGTTAAAAATACATACATAGACACAATACTATTCTCGCCTGTCTATGCATAAAGAATATAGACACAAGGCTGTAGACTACAGACGCAAAGACAATATAGACATTGCTAACACTCACTTAAATTTTCACTAACACACCGAAGCTTGCCTGAAGATGTAAACTGCCGCTAGGTGGTGCTTTACACGGGGGTACAAGTTCACAGAAGCTTTACGGTTCTAGGAATGTTCCGGACTAAATATAGGAAAGCTACTTCCTTTGGGAGACTTGAGAAAATGATTTACATTTGAAGGGCGTATAATAATACGCAGAATATTTTATTAAAAAAATTACTGCAAAATTTTTTTTTCGTTTTTCGTTGAGATTGTGACGTAAACTAATATATATTTTTTTTATTTGTTGTCAACCCAAGGATTATAATTTTGTTGGTATATGCCGCAGTTAAAACGTATACAGGAATTACAATATGTTTGGTTTTTGTCTCATTTGTGATGCATTTAAGAAAATACGATTGAATAATATTTTTTTATTGGATGGGATTTTCGAATGATAACAGAAATATTGCGCAATTGAGTAACTATAGTGCCATCTGTTGTCGTGCATTGGAACCAACGCAATTTACGTATTGCTAATTTTAATATCGAAGTTTTCATTTGTCTACTACGTGATGATTGTTAATTAAAATAATGACGTTGATATTATGTGAAAGAAATATAATTAAAATTGTTTTTGATGGGTTATGTGTACGATATTGTAATTTTAAAAGAATTGAATTATTTTATTTACTTTAAAAAAAAAATTGTTCTTAAATATTTAACTGTTTTTTTTACCTACGAATAAAAAAAATGTACTGCATAATATTCTTCGTTTGGATTTTTGGATATTTGGGATCGAATAATACTTTAACCATTTGTGCAGTTTACGAGAAGGGTGTCATAGATCTACTAACTTTACAAAAGCGGCTAGGGGGTTATTATTTAGCCTCCGTATTAAAATAAAAGATTTTCACCAAACTGAAATACGAAAAAAAAATGAGATTTTTTTTTTTACAAAACTTTTTTTTTTACCCCTTAAACAAGCTTTAACAAAAGAAAATCTTCCCAATTGATTTATTTTCTTTCTCATCTATAGCTTTTACAAATAGCTTCACCTTATCAATATTAAAACAAAAACACATACTTTCTTTTCCGCCATCTTGCGCGGTTTCAATTGACAGTGTCTCGATTAAAGATTGTAAGGCGGCCAACAGGTTAAAAGGCCCGGTCCGTGTTCTAATTAAATAAATTAACCCACCCCCGACGCGTTACCGAAGTTAAACTCGGTATTAGTTAAGCCAATAGCCTGTTGTATTATTTATGCAAAGGCCGCAGTATTGCGAATATAAACGACACCGCTGTGAATACGGCTGATTTAAAGGTGAATCCCCAATAAAACAAAAATTAACCTGTAAATTTCACCCCGACAAAATAAGACATAAACTAAATGCATTGATTGAATGAACATTGCATATGGTGCATTGTTCCTTTTTGCGTGGTGTCTCTTTAGGGGGGGTGTGTGTTGGGTATGGCAGTACTCGTGTTATATCAACTACTACAAGAGTGAATATGGTTACTTTATATCGCGGATGGGCCAAAAAGGTCCTTCGGTACGGGGACATAGGGTCGGAAAATGTAACCGGGAAATGTGATTTATTTATCAACAGTTTCACGTCGGTGTGCGGCAGGGCGAGACCGCCGGCTTCTGAGGGAACGCTGTCCTTTGTTGGAACGCTGTCTCGCTCGCGCCAACAGGTGGTTACAAAAATTACAAAATTTAACTTTTACTGGACTAGTCGGATTGTTGATGTTTTCGCCGAAATTTTTTAAGTGTTTTCTTTTGTTGGCTTTAGAGAAATTATTTTCGGTTTTAAGACGATAAATTTATGTGGGCTATTTAACATAACATAATAAACGGAAATTAAAAAAAATTACCCAAAATGTTCTCATATTTATGAACCACTTGTTTTGTAAGTTTACCCTGCAAAAAATAAAATGTCCGATAAAATCCAACATCTTTTACCTTCGCCCACAAAAAGATTTATTTAGTTACATGTAGCGGAGAGTTATCTTTTTTGTTACTTTTTCACGTTCGAATTAGAAGTTGACAAATGTTTTATTGTTGCGAAATCATTCAAATATTAAAGAATTATATATCGATGTATCTAAGGACATATGTAAAGTCATAGAAGTTCACCGAACTAAGCAAATAATCACAACTCACATAGCCAGGTAGGTAAGTTCAAACCTTCCTCTTCCCCATCTCCCGCCTCCTCTCTCCTCAAAACTCACAACAACCCCAATTATTGAATCCATAATCCCACCGGGCAGTTAAGATGCTGTTTTTTTTACAGTAACTCCACACAGGAGGCTCTGAGGGAAACCATTTCCTTCGAGGCTTATATTATCTTTGGGGATGCTGTCTAGAGTGTATTTTAAGGGATTGGATGATGTGAACTCGGGTCTTGAAGAGACCCATGTTGTGGAAGGGAGAAAACACAGAGGCCGCCAGATCACTCCACAGCCGAGATTTTGAAAACAAGAACGAGTCGCAAAGTGAACGGTATGCGAATGATGGGCGCGCGTTTGGCGAGTTTCTCGACTATGCACCGATGCCGAAGGGATCAATGACGCTAGTTCCTCAGAGCGTCTTCAATTAAAACACCCGCAGAACAAGGACAGCATTCCCATCTGACGTCTTTTCTCCAAAGATTTCAATCCCTTTTTTAAGATAGGCGAATCTATCAAACGGACCGCCCGTTTCTGCACAGAGTCAAGGGTTTTTTTCAGATATTTTGGGGCTCCCGAACAGAGGTGGCTGCCAAATTCTGATTCAACGTATTGCAAAAATATGTATTCACATATTTTTGCAATACTTAGTTTTAACATGGTGCATAACTTTATTGATAACCCATTCCTCTTGGAATGCTATGCCTCATACGTTTTTCAAAACTTCAGCCGTAGTCGTCACCACGACTTGTTCAAGATATCATACTGCAGAACAGATATTCAAGCATAGCATCACAAGAGGAATGGTGCTCTTGAGGTGATTGTTCGCAAAACCGGCGCTATAAAATTCATCCAATTATTATGATTATTATTATTGAATGAAATTTCTAAAACGGTAGATATATTTCATTACTCTTTAAAAAAAACTATAAACTTTTTTGTGTACCCATCTTCCCAAATATTATAATGTTAAAATAAGAAATCTCATACTGTAAATGGACGAGTAATGTGTGGTACAATAATTAAATTAAATAAAAAAAAATTAAATCACTTGTATTACGTATACCTGGCAGCACTCATTAATAACGAAAATTTGCCGATCCAATGAATTTTGCACTACAGTAATCGAAACGGAAATTTTCCAGTTTTATTTGCAATAATCGTAAACCCGTTTATCCACTCTTACCGTCTCATTAAATCAATGCGTCAGCAAGTACGCTACGCAAAAAAAAATCTATTCAACTAAAGTATGACATGTTTTTTGTACGCCCTGTCCTGTAGTAATGCGTCACAAAGTTTCCCGCCACCCAGCCGTCCGAGGGAGACAGGGTGATTCAGAAGCACTGTACGTAAAGCACTCCTACAGGACTACAGGGTATACCGGCAGTGGGTGGTCGGCAGTGGGTAGCGGGTGGTGTAGCCTCACTGGGTGTGTATGGAGTATGGACACTGATTCTCATTGGCAAGAAAATAAGCTTGGACCAAGTCCCGAGGGACGGTGAAGAATATACCAGTACTTGGGGAAAGGAGAAACAGGGTTGACACGAAACCATCGAACTTTGATTGATTCGAAATGTCGATTAACAATCATCGATGTAAGTCGTCTTTTTTACAGGTGCTTTGTTATTTCGAAATATCTTCATCGAAGCTGTGAACGATTCAATGTCGTACCTAATAACTGTATTCTATTTAAATTGATTTAATTACGACGCCTTTACCAATCCTATTTGGTATTTATAATTTATATTAATAATAATAATAATCGAATTATTTTTATAGCGCCGTTTTTGTGAAAAATCACCTCAAGGGCGCTGTAAAAATATTACTTCCTATTCTTATATTACGTCTATTCTACGAATTTTTTTTTTACAAGCTATCATTACACATTAAAATAACACATTATTTATGGACCATATAAAGAGATGCAGTTATGGTAAATTATCAAAACCAAATTTAATGTTAAACTGAAAAAAAAAGAAGATAACTATATTCCTTACGATATATTGCAAGACGCTAACACAAATGACAGAGTGATTGTTTCCATTATATTCAAGAATGTATTTAAGCTAAGACAAATTATTATCCATATTTTTTTAGGATAAATAACACAGAATACTCTTAAAAGGGGGGAGTGGCGGGGGAGGATGGTGGCTGGGGGGATTGGTCCATAGGGCCCTCAAAATCTTCTTTGTCTTGGTGACGCGCCTGGGCGGAGTGACGGGACGGTGGGTGTTGGTCTGCACATACGCCAGATGGCGCTTGTCGGCCGGCTTCAGGATCCGGAAGGAGCACTTCAGCGTGTCATCCACTGACATCGTTGCTCCTGCATTATCGAAATCTCCGCAGTAGTTGGGCGCCGAGTAGTGGGTGACCAGTTGCTTCTTGGCAAAGAACTCATACCCGTCCTCTACCACCTGATGCACCCGTCAGATCAGTTCAAAGTCGTGCTTGTTGAGGAACTTGGCCACTATCTCAATGACGAAGGTGAAAGTGAAGCTTGTTCTCGCCCCAGTTGGCTGTGTCCTTGTTGGGGTCGGACCACAGCAGGTCGCAGAGCAGCCCCTGGTCGGGCACTTCCCGTTTGTATACAATATTTTTTACAACCACCGTAGCCCGAATCGCCGTTTCTATTATCTGTTGGCACTTCAATAGTACATGTGGTGACGACCGACCGCCAGATGTGACCGATGCCCGATGCGTTAATTCGGAAGAACGAAGCAGATTTCAACTCAAAATATTTGAAATATTTGGGTTTTTATTATACACTTGATTTAAGCTCGAGACGGCAGCAATAAAATTATGTAATTTTTATAAATGTAACCTAAAAATTATTGCGATTATTTTATGCTATTTTTACACCGGTAAAATTAAGAACTTAACAATATTTCCAAGATAAACCAGGGGCGACTGCAAAAAGCAGCCGGCAGCCACGAGGGCGCCTAGACTATATTAAGGGCGATAGGGAAGTCGGAGCGGAAATATTTATTATTTCGAGATATTGATAGTATTATTACGCAATACGATAAACATGTTTATAAATAGAAAAATATTTATTAAATAATTTATAAATTTACATAGGCTTAGCATTTATCAAAATCTTATCAGAAATATTACTTTTTATGACCGTCCTATTGGATGTTTTACAAAATATTTAAAATATGAATACGATTTTAAAAGTGGAGAATAATATTTTTAACCCTTTCTTGTTACGTTTTTGTAAATAAACTTAACCAAAGATTTACAATCCGCATATTAAAGTTTCGTAGTGTTTATGAAAAAATTAAACTACACACTATTATTTTTTTAAATTTATCTTATCGACATGTTAAAGATAAACCTTCACTGGATTTTTAAGGATATTCAACTTTTTAAATGTTTTTGAAAAACATGCGTAGAACGGCCAAAAAAGTCCATGCAAATAAAAAAAAATAAAAAACGTAATATAACTTTCTCTTGAAAAACATCATGTTTATCGTATTGCACAATAATATTATCATTATTTTAAGTTTTTAAATAAAAGCTCTCCGACGTCCCTCTCCCCGTTAATATATGTTTCTATAGATTACTTTTATTTCCACTTTATGCTTTTAATGCTCTATACATTTTTACACTTTATCCTTTTTTTATAGTTACTGTATTCATTTTTATATTTTATTATTATATCTTTATATCAGTTAAACTTCTTTTTTTGTTATTGTTGTTGTATTTACACTTTTCAAATATTTATTTAATTGCACATGTTGTGCCGTATAGATAAATAAATAAAGTAATAAAAATTACGTACCCTAAAATGAGGTAATGAATATTTGATTTGAAAAAATAACAGAAATACGTTTTTTTCTTGACCATTTTCTTGATATTTTTCAATTATCAACTAATTAATGATTTCGATAATATGTTTTGATGTACAGAAACATTTATGGTGGGAATAAAGTGCACCCCTAAATCTAGGGGTGGCATAACAACGGGAAATCGGCGTATAGTAATGTCTTTCTTCATATTGTGGGTTTATTCGAATCTCATAATTTTATTACGCACCCTGGGGAGTACGATGATATGCGGAATATTATTTTTTGACCTTTTGTTTTTTTCGAATTCACCTTTAATGTACTCCTCATAATACCGCATTAAATAACCTTCTTTAAGAATCAGAGAATACTAAGAAGTGGGTCACGTTGTTTTTTTTAAATAGACGTGATGTATTATAAAAATAACTTTGTTTGATCATAGATAAATTTACTATATTTGTTTAATAGAAGCTGTAGTTATGAAAGATTTTTTTATGATTCTTTTGTGATTTATTTTATGTGATATATTTTATACGATATATTTTATATGTATTTTAAATGATATATTTTATATAATATATTTTATATGATATATTTTATATGATATATTTTATATGATATATTTTATACGATATATTTTATATGTATTTTAAATGATATATTTTATATAATATATTTTATATGATATATTTTATATGATATATTTTATATGATATATTTTATGTGATATATTTTATACGATATATTTTATATGTATTTTAAATGATATATTTTATATAATATATTTTATATGATATATTTTATATGATATATTTTATATGATATATTTTATATGACATATTTTGTACGATATATTTTATACGATCTATTTTATATGATATATTTTATATGATATATTTTATATGATATATTTTATATGATATATTTTGTTTGATATATTTTAGATGATGTATTTTATATCATGTATTTTATATCATATATTTTATATGATATCTTTTATGTGATCTATTTTATATGATATATTTTATGTGATATACTTAATACGATATATTTTATATGATATATTTTAAAGGATATATTTTATATGATATATGTTATTTGATATACTTAATGAGATATATTTTAATGGATATATTTAATATGATCTATTTTATATGATATATTTTATGTAATATATTTTATGTGATTTATTTTATACGATATATTTTACATGACATATTTTATAGGATGTGTGCAGTCTTCGAGTTTGGGTATGAATTTTCCATTCAATATTTGAAAATAGCCGTTTTATTATCATCTTCCACTGAATGCTGTGGCCAACTTAATAAATGAGCTTATAAGTTCTTACCTGTTTCTTGAAAAATTATGGAATATATTTTTTCGTTTCTCGTCATGGTTCGTAGTTTTTCTTAGAGTATGAACAGTTTTTTTAGTATATAGACATAAATTCAGGTAGAGTCTGGTAGTCATATAGAAAGAAAGCAGCTAAAAAATAAAAGAATTAATTGAAGACGACATCAATAGTTCTTAAATGGAAATATGATATCAGTAAGAAAAGCCATTAGGTAGCATTAGCTTAGTTGGTAGAGCGCTGGTCCCGGATAGACCGAGAGGTCCTGGATTCGAATCCCAGATGCGACCGTTAAGCTTTGATTCTCTGTATCTTTTCTGTTTCATGTTTCATTTTGAGATTTGTTAATATTATCTTCAATGATCAGGTATTAATTTATGTGTATTATTTGGTCGAATATTATATATTATCTTCAATGATCAGGTATTAATTTATGTGTATTATATGGTCGAATGTAAATGTTAACAGTTTTAATTAATGGCAGTACGCTCTTCTACTACCACCGAAGAGATAATCCCTAGATGTTATGGTCTATACTGATTTAAAATAAAATGGACTGACAATTTCAAAATATTCCCCACGCATAACTGGAGCATTTGGTTCCATAGTACAGACAATCTGCCTAGCTGGGAACTTATATCGACTTGTCAAGACATAATAGCACTTGTCCACACTTTAATTATTTTCAGTTCTTTAAATATTGTAAAAAAATAAAAATAACGATAAACCGTTAGTAATATATTGTGGGCTTGTCTAGTGTGTCCGAAGTAAGGTAATTTTTTCCTTACTACGTGTAAATTTGATCAGACCTTTTCAGACACGGAAATTTTTCTTGCACAGTTTTGTGCTCCGAATTCATTGATCTGCCTTTTACTTGAAAATGTTTTATGTAAATTAGAGACATCAGTTTCCTCTCAAATCAGTATAGATCATATTTCTAGTGATATTCAGTTCAGTGGTGTTAAACAGCTTTAGAAAAAATTCAAACAAATCGCTTTTGTAATATTTTTGTAAAATCAAAAAAAAAGTAATTAGGTAATTCATAATTTAATTCAGCTTAAAAAGATTTAACGTTTAAATTTGTCCTTGATGTGGTAAATACATATTGTTTTTTTCAGTCAACGGTATAATAACGCATTATTAAAATGACCTCTCCACAAACGAATACATCAAGCTTATATTTCGAAAGTTGATGAATTTCACAATTTGATTAAATTTCCCAGCAAAATAATTTGACATGGCATTTTGATGAAGATATTAATGAATATCAACCGTCAAACTTTAGTAACGAGCATTTGAACTGAAAAAAAAAAGTTTGATTTTTGTTTTTTAAAGCTTAATCTAATTGGAAGTTATTATTATTATATGCCAATTGAAAGATTTTCACTTGATAATTTAAAATATAAACAGAAAATTCTTACTTTGCTTTGTCGATTTTAAGGCCTTTATATACGCAAAAATCTTTCTTTTTTTAAATTATTTCATTAGCCTGATCTGTTGAGAATATTTTAAGCCTTTCAAAATAAAATATTTTAAGAAAATGTTAAAGTTACAGAATTTGGAGCGTCCAAACAATTATTATCTTGGAAGTATTGTAAGTAATTAATAATAACTGATTTTTTTTTATTTATTTAATACAAATCAAATTTAATAATGTTATTATTAAGTTCTGCAAGTATTTATAGTTTTTTTTTATTATTATTATTGTGAGAGCTGTTTCGTCGTTTTAGGCCATTTTCGAATTGGCTTAAACCCTAAAACAGCTGTCACAATAGTAAAAAAAATTAAAAATACCTTCAGAAGTTAATAATAACATTATTAAATTTGATTTATATTAAATTTAAAAAATTTAAAAAAATGGAATTCTACGAATTAAACCCAAAAACAATTCATAATAATTACTGAGACTTCAAATCCGTTTCCCCATTACAAAAATAAATAAAATAGTTTTCATCCGCACTAGATATTTACTAAATCTTTAATTAAAAAAAAAATATCATTCAGTTTGGATGGGTATTTTAGCCTCAATTCCAAAATTAAGTTACGTATGAAACAGGCCGCGCAGCCATTCCCCTTAACGCATGCGACTAGGAAAACCATTTACTTACCGTCTAATAACTCCGCCATTCTTCAACACTCATTTTATAAATTTATGTAGTTGACAAATTGAGTAAATATTGTATTTAAAAAAAACGGTAATATATGCGACACTATTTTTTACCTTTTCTGTAAATGACCCATCATTCAGAATCGATTACAATAATTAGGATATTTATAACGCTGTGATTCACTCAAATTTGGGGATTTACTACAAAAAAAATGATTTCAGAGATCCAAGTCATTCAAAATAGAGCCCTACGAAATATCTTTAGTTTGCCATGGGACACAAATATCAAAAACATCTACAGAAAATCCCAAATACTTCCATTTAACGCCAATTCCACATGGGAAATTACAAATACTATCTCGCATGTAATTCAACACTCGGCACACACTAACACCACACTCAATTACAATCACGACGTACAGCAACACAATACAAAAACCACAACAAATAACATACTCGTATATCAAAAATACACTCAACAAAATATGGACTAAAATCTATAGAATATATAGCTTACACATAATACAATAAATTACAAAACGATATTAAAAATCCAAGCCAATGTGAAAGGTCTCAAATCAAGACGCTTAGACTCTATTACTTATATAGTTAGATTAGGTTTTAGGGCTAGTATTATTAAATTTGTATCGTACTTTTGAAATGATTTTACATCACCTGAAAAGTGTGCCGATTTATACGAGTGTTGAATTATCCTGTCACCGTTATTATTATATGCATACTTCAAATCAAATGGGCACTTTGAAAAAAAAATTCTTGAGATTATCGCGTTTTTGGTAAAATAAATAAATAAAAATGCGGATCTTTTATATTTGTTTTTAAACGTTTCCTCAATTCACATTTGTAAACAATTATTTATTGCAAAGGGTAACAATTATTATTTTTATAAACAATAATTATTAATCTAAAACACTGATCCAAATTGAAAAAACCTTCCGAGCAAAGATAAATGTCGCCGGCAGGACTCGAACCCGCACCCTTCTAATGTCCGGTTAGATGCTCTACCGTTGAGCTACGTCGGCTTATCGCAAACCCGCCAAGTTAATCAATATATACTAGTGTTCTATTCAATAATTACTGTTTTTATTATATTTTCACCTGTAAACAACCAACTTTATTAGTATGAGAGAGGCTTGTAACGGCTAAATCCCTCAAATAGATGGCGTCGAGACAAATTATGTCTACATTTTATTGGTGAAAATTTAATAAAAACAGTAATTATTGAATAGAACACTAGTGATTAACCATATAGCCATTGGTTCAACATCTTTATAAAAGTTTATAAAAATAATAATTGTTACCCTTTGCGCTATGCACAAAAATCTTGTCTTAAGTTTTTTAAGAACTTTAGTTTATCAATTAATAAATATTTGACAAGTCAAAGCAATTTTCACCAATAAAATGTAGACATAATTTGTCTCGACGCCATCTATTTGAGGGATTTAGCCGTTACAAGCCTCTCTCATACTAATAAAGTTGGTTGTTTACAGGTGAAAATATAATAAAAACAGTAATTATTGAATAGAACACTAGTATATATTGATTAACTTGGCGGGTTTGCGATAAGCCGACGTAGCTCAACGGTAGAGCATCTAACCGGACATTAGAAGGGTGCGGGTTCGAGTCCTGCCGGCGACATTTATCTTTGCTCGGAAGGTTTTTTCAATTTGGATCAGTGTTTTAGATTAATAATTATTGTTTATAAAAATAATAATTGTTACCCTTTGCGCTATGCACAAAAATCTTGTCTTAAGTTTTTAAGAACTTTAGTTTATCAATTAATAATTATTTATTGTTTCTCTACATTTTTTACGTTTTTTTATTCACAATCCCATTTTTACCCTCACTAGGACTAAGCCTGTATCGAGGTTAAAAATTTTATAAAAAAACATTTTGATATGTACCCGGCCTTGCTCGGGATTATTCTTATTATTTTCTGAAAAAAGTTATGAAGTTGTGAATTATTGCTTTCCGTTTGGGTGCCTCAATTGATTAGACAGCGAAAGTAATGCCTTGTGACGACTATTAGTATCTCTAACCAAAGAAACAAAGAAACATTAAGTTGCAAATTTTACTTCATTCCCATCATTTATTTTCCCAAAATATGTTTAAATAATAAAATTCTTAAAGTAACCTTAATACAACGTGGCGGGATCAGGTACCTACTTGTTTTTTTTCTTCTATTTTTAAAAATATTATACGCAAACAAACCTTAATCCTTTGAATATGTAATCTGTGGCTAACCAAAGTGGTATATCTATGGGCGAACCTCAATAAAACATGGCGGGTTCAATGTTTTCCATAGTAATTTTAAAAACCTTCCCGGCACTAATAAAAACAAACTGTGCTAATTTCAGCGACCAGTTTCGCTGAAATAAGCACAGTTTGTAAGTAATTTTCTAGGAAATCGAGGACACAGGAAAACATTCATTTTTATACATGGAGATAACACATTGTAACACAAAAATAAACATTTATAAATTAGTTAGATTAACCTTTTTTTAAATCATGCACGTTACTTCATCGCTTATAGGCTTTTATTCGTTATTTTAACAGAGAAAATTATTATTTTTTTAATTGATATGAGTGATTTAGTAGATTAATATTCTTACCCAATTTGTTCTGCACTTATTCACATTCACACAATGCATCTGTTCTTAAATCAGGTCATCGTGTCCACACAACTACTCTGACTGCACCGGATGGGGTTTAACAAGGTCCGTGCTTTCCGAAGCAAAGATAACCCCAGAAGTTTCACTGTCGGATCCAATAATTATTGTTTATAAAAATAATTGTTACCCTTTGCGCTATGCACAAAAATCTTGTCTTAAGTTTTAAAGAATTTTAGTTTATCAGTTAACAAAAATAAATAAGGGAGGAGCTTAACATCGAACCACTATTACTCTTCATAGAAAAGTCGCAACTGAGGTGGCTTGGGCAAGTGTTAAGAATGCCAGGAGGTCGAATTCCACTGAAAATTCTGAGTGATATTCCAGAGGGAAGACATCCAGTGGGCCGTCCAAGACACAGGTGGGAGAAGCAACTCCAGAGGCTTTGCGAAGAGAGGATGGACGTACTATGGACGGATGCCATAAACGTAGCACAATACAGGGACGCCTGGAGGCGCCTTGTCGATGCGACGGGTCCCCGACCCGAGTAGGACAGGGGGAATATGATGTACGTATGTATGTATTTCACTTTTTTTTCATTTAAAATCATACATAGTATATTTGCGGCACGTTCCAGAGTGGTAAATACTCTCAGTATCACCCCGGTGAAAGACAACCATTCAGATTTGACACGTTGTTTAAAATGACTTTTAGTCGTGCATAGTGACCAAATCTGAATAACCAGGTACTTCTTTAGTTATTGTATTTACCACGATGAAGCTTGACCTAAGCGAAACCGGTTGGCGAAAGATAAAATATAATCGTAGTTTATAACGAAGTGTTTGATTTACTATTAACTTCAGACCGCCAATCGAGAGGCTGAAGAGAATAACGTGGCACTATTGGTCAGCAGAATGGTACGGTCTGCGGGCTCACTTTAATGCTTTTCCATGGTCAGCTGTCTGTTTTCAGACTTCGGATCCTTCCAGATGTGCCTAGGAAATTGGTGAAGTCATTACATCTGCGATAGATGGCATCATTCAATCAACCGTTAAAAAAAACCAGTGTAGGCTCAAAGCCGTGATTCAGTCAACAATGCTCCGAAGCAGTTCGACGAAAAAACGCGGCTTACCGAGCCTACAACACATCTCGAACGTCAGAAAACAGATCAGCATATAACAAATTTGCAAAATAAAGTAAGAGAATCATCAATAGGTCAAAATTTGAGCGCGACCTAAAGATCAGCAAAAAGCTAGCTGCCTGCCCGCATGGCAGCAGAGCGTTCTGGTCACTAGCGGGCTCCATAGGTCGCAATTTCTGAAAATCCAGTCTGCCACCTCTTACCAGACCTGACAGCTCTCTAGCAAACACCGCCACCGAAAAGGCCAACCTCTTAGGGAAAATATTCCGGGAAAACTCAGCCCTCGATGATCAAGGTGCGTGCCGTCCCGCCATCGGTTCCTTACTGCGGTTTCTATAGGAAAGGGCTAAGGATTCAATATCGGGATGTACTCCACGTCTTACGGGGGCTCGATGTTAATTAAGCTAGTGGGCCTGATGGAATACCTTGCCCTGGTATTGCAGAGGTGTGCTGCAGAAATTGCTCCGGTTCTGATAAAGCACTTTAAAATGTCTCTGAAATGTGGCTCTGTGCCCTCTGGTTGGAAAAAAGCGGTCATTCATCATATACCTAAGAAAGGTGACCGCTCCAACCCGTCCAACTACCGCCCCATAGCGATCACATCAGTCCTGTCAAAGGTGATGGAACGTGTAATCAACGAGAAACTGCTCACATTCCTCGAGAAGAACGAAATTATAGACGACCGTCAGTACGGATTTCGGCGGAACCGATCGTGCAGTGTTCTTCTCGCGTATGTGACACATGTTTGAGGACAGTGCCTGAAACGTTACGGTGAGATTCAAACTGTCTCACTTGACATTTCTAAGGCCTTTGACCGGGTTTGGCACCGAGGACTTTCAACAAACTGCCTTCTTACGGACTTCCCGTATCCTTGTGAACGTGGATTGCCACCTTTTTGAGGGAGAGATCGATTCAGACGATTGCTGACGGTTTCATCTCTTCCTCGCATTCAATAAATGCTGGCTTCCCACAAGGATCGGTTCTATCTCCGATACTGTTTTATTTGCACATCAAGGACCTCTTAACATGTACACCAATCCATTGTTACGCGGATGACAGTACACTCCATGATAGTTTTTTGTTTGACAAGCCCCCAACGGGCACACAAACTCCAACGGCTCGGAAGGCTTTGAGCAGAGAATGGACGGTTACCTCGAGAGGGTCTCCTCTTGGGGTAAGAATAACCTCGTTGAAATCAATGTTTCAAAGACCCAATCATGTCTGATTACGTCTAAGAGGGATCGAAATGACAATCTAGTATCCTTAAATGGAAGCAATCTTCCCAACAAGCCCTCCATTGATATGCTTGGCGTAATCTTAAGTGAGCAGCTCGGGTATGGGGGCTCCATCAAAGCCAGTGTAAAGTTAGCTTCTCAGAAGCTGGGCGTATAGTACAGATCCCGCAGATATTTTAACAGTTCACAACTGCTGACCCTGTACAAAACGCAATTTCACCCTACTGTAGAATTGGGCAGCCACCTCTGGTCGGGAGCCCCAAAATATCTGAAAAAACTCTTGACTCTGTGCAGAAAAGGGCGGTCCGTTTGATAGATTCGCCTATCTTAACAGATGGATTGCAATCTTTGGAGCACAGACGTTAGGTCTTTGTTCTACCGGTATTTTAAATGATACTCTGAAGAACTAGCATCATTGATCCCTTCGGCACCGGTTTATAGTCGAGAAACTCGCCAAACGCGCGCCCAACATTTCTACGATGACCCATCTTCAACAACGTCCTTTGTTCTATTTCGTTTATATGAAATCACTGTCGCGAACGGCGCCTAACAGTCTGCCATCTGGACGTTTTGTACCTACACCTATACGCTGGGAGTGAGGATCTGTAGGAGTTGGAAGTCGTATGAACTAGGGTATGAGCTAATGAACCAGAAGTCGGCTCGTAATATGTGCCGGCTCTTAAATGAGCCGTCGTTCAATTGAGTCGTACGAAAATGTTGAGCTGGTACCGTGACTCCCGCTCTTAACAAAATGAGTCATGACCCATTGCTACATTTAATGCATTAAGATTTTTTCAGGCTGCTTCATGAACCCTCTAGTTAATTTTTATTTTCTATTAATTTCTGCATAACTTTTACATTTTCAAAAGATAATGTTTTTTTGTAAAATAAATATTTAAAAAAATATTTATGGAATGATTTTCTTAATCCTGCTCACTAGAAAATCCTGCGCTGAGCCGAACTAGGTTTTGGATAGAGGGTTTTCAGCGACTTCTATATTTCAACTGCAAGATTTGGGTAGGGTATTATTATCAGTAACTTCTATGACGATATTTTTAAAATGCTAGTCAGTTATTTTTCTGATAATTCCTCAAGCCAAGTTTGTCTGGACTTACGGCCGTTCTTCCCAACTTTTCGAAAATCTGAGGCACCGATCAGCCAAGTGTTTTGTTGAGCAACGCTATTTGCCTGTTTCCAAGCATTCCTTTAACGTTGAACATCTTAAACTGTGAAGGTTTCCGCCTCTTTTATAGATAATAAAATGATATCACAGTAAAAACTTTCGATGAAAATTAACAGAGATTAGTTAATATTGTATTTATTCTAAATACGCATTATTTATTTTAAAAACTAATACATAAACCCGCATTTTATACTTCACAAACGTATGCGTTAAAAATATGTTGTGCTTGCTTGACTTTTTGCTATTGCCGCGAAAGTACATTGTTCGTTTCGTACATTTAACATTTGACGTTCCTCCTTGAGAAAAATGAGATAAAACGTAGCTAATAATAAGTAAAAAAAATAAGCTGGGTTCTCTTTAGTTTTATTTAAAACATGCAAAAAACATGTTTTTGACATTTGAAAACGGAAATAAATCTTTGTCATTCACTATTTGGGTCGCGTAAAATAGGTCGCTAACCAATAATGACATTTTACATTTTGGTGACATTTTTTCACCCCGTCAACACTTTTTATAATTAATCCTTTGTTGAGCGGAACTTAAACCACAAAAATCGATATCCTAAATTGATCGTAAATTTGATCGAGAGTTTCGTTGGGAAGAGCGTATTTGTGCATTTGAACAGTGTTGAAGCAAAATTTCGGCTCAACAGTTGCTCAGTAGGGTTGGGAAGAACGGCCGTTTAAGTAGTTATTAATTGTATAACTTCACAGTTAAAAATTCAGAGCTTCCTTGTCCAAATACAGATTTTTTGTATACTTGGAACGTCGAATAGTTCAAAGTCAAAAAGCCAACATTAGGATAAGGTATACAAATGGAGTTGTATTTACAACACGTGCTTTATTACACGGTGAATAAGTCGTTTAAATATGTAAGTATAAATAATTGTAATGACTGCACTGAGTTTCAGAACCACACCGCAGCGATAATTGAGTTGGTGGGAACATATTCATTTCCGTTTTGGCGGCAGTGAGCGCGTGACGGTGTGATGGCGTCCATCGGATTATTATTTTATCCGTATTCAATTTAATGCGTAATTAAAAAGTTAATTGAAAATGTCTGTCATCCAGGGACGGCGTTCAAGGCACATTACTCTCATTATATACTACCTACACTAACTTTTGTTTTTTTTTAAAGTTATTACAATTTTCTTTCTTGGAAGGATCCAATTCATTAAATTCGAACGAAATCACGCTTTCCTTATACAGACGACGAAAAGGTTGAAATACCCTCTTAACACCAGCGGCATGAATCGATTTATGCAAAAAAAAAACCTAACCGAGATGCCTGTTTTATTTTATTTTATAAAACTCAGGCAACAATATTAAAATGTTTTTCGATCAGATTCTGAAGAACTTAGGTTCGTAAATAGGAGAATTTACATTTAAAAGAATTTTTATGGCCCGATATTTTTTTACAGGATTATAAAAATACTCACAAAAAATAACCTTTTATACCAAAGCCCAATAAGTGTAACACGGAACAGTTCTACTCGCAGTATTTAATTAAAGAAACTGTAACATTTGTAGGCGATCAACTTTTCAAACCAAAACAGATGATTATGCATTACTATCGTTATTGCGCCATGAATATCTGTTAGGTAAGTGACACAAGGTCCAAAATTTTTTCTTCGGAAAAAATTGTAGGAAAAATTTACATTTCTTCTAAGAATGTCTTTTATGTGTATATCTGTTCTAAAATTTTATTTTTTTTTGAATTTTTTTTTTATTATGAAATTAAAAGAGATACGTGAGTACATTTTTTTACCTCAACGATTTTTTAAATATCTCTTGACAGATATTTCTGGCGAAATGACGTTATTTTATGTTATGTTATTCATTTAAAGAAAAAAAAATATTATTGAAGAACATTGTGAATTTTCATCCTTCGGCAAAAATATAAAAATATCACCAAATAATGTGGCTTATTGACCTAGGAAGAAAAGTGTCCGAAAACATGTTAAAAAATATTACTTAACTTTCTTTGTTTTCTGTGTTACTTAATTTTCGTTTTTTTTTTATTTATTTCTATTGTACGTAAGTACAATTTCAAAACCCACTGAATAGAGTTACAATAATAAATTAAAAATAATAAAACACGTTATAACTCAATATACTTACCACATATTTAATTCCTTAGAACAGACAATAGTCTAAACTAGGAATTAATTTCGACCAGGCAAACACAATAGCAACGTCAACTTATATGAACCTCAATTTATAAAAAATAATATTATGTTTTGGAAATACAAATGTATCTAAAGCGTCAGTGTAAATAACATAAAAATATGCTTTCCGTACCTACCCTTTATGAAATCGAAGATTCCTTTCTTTGAACGAAATACCGATTTAATTTGTTGTTTTTAATTGGCGCTGCCGATAAGCGCAGTAAATTAACCCTCCCCACACCCTCGTGGGATTCGGTCGTTCTTTCGCGAAATTAAATAAAATCGACGAATTAAAAAAATCGAAGCACGCCACTGTTACCATCGATGCTCACTTCGCATATCACCACTTTGAGCAAATGCATATCACGCACGTTTAATTTTTTTCAGCTTTCATAAGATTTTTTTTAACGTCAAATCCACCCACAACCATTTTTTTTTCAACTCTAATATCAACAATAAAAATACACGTTTATTTTATATGAGTTTTCCTAAAAAAAAATCTGTAAAACTATAACCAAGTAATTTAATTAGAGGGGAAAATATATATTTTGTTACACCACAAAATAATTCTGCAGAATCTATAATATAAAAAATTGAAACAGATTTGTTTTTATTCTGAATGGTAGTAAAAACACCAGGGCGATACTGAGAGTCTCATTCATTCTTGAATGATACGTGAAAGAAAAACTTTTTAATAGGGCAGTCAATTTTTCAAAAATAAAAATGACAAACATAATGTTCTACACAAGGAATAAATCATTTTTGCCAAATTCTAGCACCACTCGGACAAGAGCGTCATTAATAATCATTTCACGTATTCATCATCAGCTACCATAATCCCATAAATCTTTGTTCTCGGGTTTCAACATCGACAATCATCAGAAGCAATAAACTGGTGAATTATTGTTCTCAGTTTCCAGAATTGACTCTCGGCATTTCGCGAGGAGTGAACCCAATTTTTCCGCAGAGCGTCTGCTCGCCTCCCCCGCGGGAGATAGCAGGGGAGAGGTGTTACGGGGGAGCTACGGAGAGATGGGAGTTGGGGGAGGCTGGGAGATGGGCGGATGGGCGGCAAATTGACGTTTCCACTTCTATCCACGCTGAGCAGTGATTGTCAACCCGTTGGGCGCTACCTGCCTTTTAGATTCCTTTCAATCTATGCTCTTCTCGTGAAGTCTCTGCATTAGAGCAATTAAAACGTTTTTATCGTATCTTTACTAAAATCGAGGTGGCGGTAACTAAGGCGTTTGTTGTTTGAACGGTTATACTGTCCGTTCAGGACAAGAAAATAGAAAAGTTTAGCAATGGACCTACTCACCTAATCACGTGATTAACTAAAAAATTCAAAATAATAAAATTAAATTACATATTCCAGAGTTATAAATCAACTGAGATTATTTTATAATTTCTTCAAAGGATTGGTATTCACTTTGTAGCGTCATTATTAATAAATAAATTAAAAATTACTTTATTTTCACCACTTTATTGATATATAAAATATATAGAATGCTGATGAGGAAATCATCGCTTTCGAAACATGTTCATATGTATATATTAATAAAGTGGTGAATGTAATTTTTAATTCATTTATTGAGAATATTTTATTTCTCCCTGCTCGCATCATTATAAACTGAAACTGTTGAGTGTACAATGATGAAGGACTTAGCTAGCAGATTGAAACTACGGTGCATGAATGCAAACCCGACGCTTTGGTTCACTCGTTCACTAACAGATCCACATTCATCTAAAAAATAAAAACAAATGTGGGTACCACACAAGTGTCTAAACTGCTCCCGACCATCTGGAATCATTGAGAATATGGCATCCCCAATTGGGGTATGTTGTGAGGCTGAAGGTAGTGCGAAGGGGAAATATATGGAGAAGAGGGAGGTGGAGATGCACCTGGCTATTCAGATCTGGTCACCAGACACGGTTAAAGTCATTTCAAGCAAAGTTTCGATTATGAATGCTGGTCTATCACCGGGGCGATACTGAAAGTATCTACCACTCCGGAACGTGCCGCAAATATACTATGTATCATTTTTAATTAAAAAAATGTGAAATAGAACAAATAGATCAAATTAACTTGCGAACATCGGGATTTGAACACGCGACCTCCGGATTTATAGCCAAGGATTGTATTCAACGACGGAACCTGTAAATGCCAAAAATATATCTTGCCTCATGACATTCACCACTTGGGAGTTCCTTTTCCACTGTCTTCTTATATTAAGTTCTTCTATCTAAAACTGTTTTTTTCGTCTCTTAGTAAATTCTACTGATTCTTTTCAGCATTGTTTATATTCTTTCTTGCCTTTCTCCTTCCTTTCGTCCCTACGTGTAAATCTATATGTATATAAAGTAATTTTAAAAACACCCAAATGGTGAGGAATCACCGGTTATAAGTCTGGTATGTCCCTTAACATACTGTATATTTATTTAATTGGAAAGATTTTTCGTAATTAAACAAATGAATTAAAAATCTCATGTCTCATAGGTGCGAGCTCCCGAGGAGATGGTTGACAAAGGTTAGGTCAGGTTAGCTTAGGGCGGGCCGCCCCTAGCGGAGTTTGGGCAAACACGAGGGCGGGGGTGATTCACGGTCCCGCGACTGGTAATATAGCGACTAAATCTATTTGTGTGGGATGGGCGGCATCGGGGAGGGCGGCGGGTGGCGGAGGGTGGCGATCACGGGGTTGGGCGGCATAATCAAAAGCGGTCGGTAGGCGGAAATTCACTTAATCGTATAAGTGTTGCGTATTTGTAGCCTCAATCTGCTAATTCTGTGTACCCAATATGATTCGCGAAATAACGAAGTAAATTATTGTGATCCTGTGTGAGCTTTTTTAAATATATTTTTGATGTTTATTTACTCATTTTTATAAAGGTAATACGCGCTCACAGATGGCGCAAATTTAAATATTTTTGAAAAAAAAAACGTTTTAGCACTTGATGCTTTTAAATATTGAGAAGATTATTAATTTTGTTTCTGTTTAATTGGTAAAACTTCGTGTTTTCTTTTAATAGAGTTTTAAATCCACAATAATAATTTATTCCATTTCATATTCCATGTATACACCCGCCAACAAACAATTCATTTCAATATATTGTCTGTGTTACCTACCATAAGTTTCCACACTTAACTAAGTTATTGCTAGGTTTTGGTAGCTCACTTGGTAGATGCGTTGCTCCTGGATAGGGTAGAGGTTCCAAGTTCCAGTCTCGCTCACATTCTTTGAATAAATATTTCAATTAATAATAATTGAAGTGAAGGTTCATTAAGAACAACAACAAAAAAAATTTCCATCGTTTTGCCCTTCAAAAGCAGCATACAGATTTTTTTTTAATGATAACTTTCGTAACTATATTAAAACACACAAATCTCACTATTTTTCTTTTCGTTAACTCGACATAATAAAACAATTTTCCTCGGGGCCTGTGTCATCTTTAGGGATGCTGTGTGGAGGGAATTTTTAAGGAAATGAAGGGGAGGACATCAGTATGTTAATGAATGACGGACGTATTAATCCATCCCTCCCAGTTCGACCAGAGAGCTCAAGAGGTCTCCCGCAACCGGCCTCTCCCAATCCGGCCCACCACACGGTTGGTTGGCAGACGCATCAACCACCAAAACCTGGACAAACCTCACCGCATGAACCTGCGAACCCCTGCTAAGTCACCAAACATAGCGAACAATTTGAAGTGACCTATGGCAGTGGTGTTGGTTATCCAATAAATGATTGCCTAGGCGGCGGCACCCATACCCGTCTCCCAAATTGACCTACGTTCAGCCTCACAACATACCCCAATTGGGGTTGTCATAGTCTCACGGACTTTGCACAGTTAAGGGGTATTAACATATTATAAAATCGATCCCACAACCGACCTAAAAGAAAGTTCCCACGGGGTCGTACTTTGTTTTTAAAATCTGGCCGAAAGTATTTAAAAAGAGAATTGTATAACATTATATTTATTACGAGGTCTTTTCGTGCTTTCGAGCTTTTGTTATTAGTTAAAATTAATTAGGTGCTTAGATATTCCGGTGTTGTTTTTAATAATTATATTTTTATGACGCAACTGGAGATAGCAATTAATTTGAAGGTCGCAAGCAAACAAAATTTTATTTTCTTGTAAACAACAACAAGGAGATAAGTATATTTAAATCAAAATGTTACAAAAATTACTAAAAAATTTAAACAAAACTTTTTTTTTATTTGATCTTTTTAACTGGATGATCTTGCTCTGTTGTTATTTGTACCTACTTTATACTATGTTACAGATATACTATGTATATGTAGTATACTATGTATATGTAGTATACTATGTATATGTAGTATACTATATACTATGTATATGTAGTATACTATATACTATGTATATGTATTATACTATGTATATATATAGTATACTATATACTATGTATATGTAGTATACTATATACTATGTATATGTATTATACTATGTATATATAGTATACTATGTATATTTAGTATAATATGTATATGTAGTATACTATGTATATGTAGTATACTATGTATATGTAGTATACTATGTATATATAGTATACTATGTATATGTAGTATACTATGTATATGTAGTATACTATGTATATGTAGTATACTATTTATATGTAGTATACTATGTATATGTAGTATACTATTTATATATAGTATACTATGTATATGTAGTATACTATGTATATGTAGTATACTATGTATATATAGTATACTATGTATATGTAGCATACTATGTATATGTAGTATACTATGTATATGTAGTATACTATGTATATATAGTATACTATGTATATGTAGTATACTATGTATATGTAGTATACTATGTATATATAGTATACTATGTATGTGTAGTATACTATGTATATGTAGTATACTATTTATATGTATTATATCTGTTATTTTACAATTATATTAGGTTAGGTTAGTTATTATAAAGCGCATTTGAGGTGAACCTTCACAAAAGTGCGCCATAGAAATTTACTCTTATTATTATTATTTATATTTGTTACCATTTACACCCTTAGCTTCTAAATTGTTATATTATAATATCTAAAATGTTCATCTAAGTGAGTCTACTAATCGTGAATATTTTAAATTGTGGTTTTAATTTGCATACATGCAATATATATATGTTATTTTCTAATTGTATAAGTTATGTTATTTTTATAGATTTGTAATTTACATTTGATTATTTATTCCCCTAGTTTATTCTAAATTTTTATGTAGTATTCTAAATTGTGCAGGTAAGTGATTCTGCCGCTTATGAATATTTTATAGTTTTAATTTGCATATATGTTATAAAATAACTGTAAAATATTTGTAAAATAACTGATATACTATGTAGAATATCTGTTATTTTACAATTATATTAGGTTAGGTTAGTTAGTGTAAGGCGAACTAAAGGTGAACCTTCACAAAACTGCGCTATAGAAATTAACTCTTATTATTATTAGAAGGTAACAAATAATGGGGGGAAGGTAAGGAAACGAGAGATGAAAGTTAGGAGAATCCGATTGTTAACTAATCAGATATGACTAGTACACATTAAGTGGCAGTTAGTTTCTTTTAAGGAGCGACACTCACAAATTGCTTTACACAGCACTTCGTAGTTTGCTAACCCAGGCAATACTATTAATGATATATATGTAAATTCAACACGGGTAGTTAGGAAAATGCATAAGGTTTCAAAAGATAAAATTCCTCAAACTGTAATCGTTTAAATTCTATGAAATATATACCAAAATTTCTGAAAATATGACCAGTTCGAAAATCAGTGAAGGCAATGATGAGCGTTTTACCTAAAATTTCAGTATGTATTTCAGTATGTATGTCAGGTACGCTCCTTAACACCCTGTCTAATGTTATGATTCTTTTGTCATTTTTCTTTTTTTCGTGAATACCGTGTAAGAGTCCCAACTGCTCCGGACTCTCTGAAACCAATGGGACTACTATGGCATCCACTATTTTTTGGTTTTAATTTTTAATATTGTACGCAACAAACAGGGGTTAACATAAAAATTACAAAGAAAAAACATGAATAAAGGTTATCAACCGTTCAATAACGGTGTACAACGATATGTTTACAAGAGTAAAAAAAAGTGTGGGTCAATTGAAAACAAAACAACGAATAATGCTTTTGAATGAGAGAAAGGGATAGAGAGGTAGTAGTACTAGATTAGAAGAGAAACTTTGTAAAGTTCTGGGGACTATCGCTAAATACATAATTGGGTATATTGTAAGGGCAATGGGGAGAGGGAGAAAATGGAGAAGAGTAAGGTTAGGAAGTACGTGGCTATTACAGATCTGGTCACCAAAGATAGCTTTACAAATTTCAATCAACGTTTCAATTCTGAGAGTATCTTGTATTTATCACACTTGATACAGAAAATAATTTTAATTACTTTGATTAATTTGGTCGTCCTCTCGGTTTGGCAGTGAGTGGACTTTAGCAGTCGCACGGGGGTGGGTGCTTTGGGGGGGGTGAATGTGGGAGGAATGACGGGGGGAAGTAAAGTTTTGGCGGGAAACTGTGTTCGGGATGGAACCTCGGTGAGGTAATCCGAAAGGCTTCACATCCAAATAGGTACAAAGTTAATATTCGGAGAGTGAAGTTGAAAAGATCCGCGTTTCACTCCCGGCGTCAACCAAATTATTGACTTTCAAAGAAGTTCGAATCTAATGGAGAGGTTGGAATGCTGTACTTTAATTCAGATGGAACTTATAAATGTTTAAAAAGATATATCTAAAAAAAGCCTCCGCGTCGAAGGACTCGGCCGTCCAACCGTATTTTCCCAAAATCAAGTCCATTCTTCGATTCCTTTTAGTAATAATCAATTTTTTATTTATTTAGTCAGATGAAAGGGCCCGCGGCCGCTCGAAATGAGCTCGCGAGCCCCGGAGTTGTGCACCACTGCCCTAATGACTCGAAGCCTAACTTGTAAATTAAAACACGCCGTTAATTTTGTTACATGCATACATCTCTCTGTCTGAAGGTGCGACTATTACGTATGTGGCGTTTATGCAAAATAAACCACTGAACTTACAACATGCAACCACTGAACATATAATCCCTAGAAGTGTGATCTATACCGATTTTAAATACCTTAGGGCCCCAGACAGGCCAATGAAATTGATTATCTGTTCAAGAAAGATATTCGATATTTGAATTTTTTTTTTCAGTTCTAACAGAAGTAGGGAATGATTTACCTTACTTTGACTACACAGACACACACACCCACAACACGCTTCATTTTTTTCTTCATTTCCTTAAAGACAGCATGGTCTATGCAAAAAACAAGAACCTAAATGTATAAATGGCAAAGAAAAGAAACACCAACATAAGGAAATATTTGTTATCCTTAAAAATTGGTAGCCGAAATGAAAAAGAAGATATTTTAATTTTGGATTTTCAGTGAATGTTGATTGTTGATTGTCACGCTTGACGAAACAAATCAATCGATCAAAGCAAGTGCGCAATCAGAATTTACAATCAAGTTGTTCTGCCTACAGTATCTGACTTACCCAAAACGATAAAAAATGCAGCCTTGGAAAACATCTTAAATGTTCCAGAAAAATAGAACACCCAAAACCAATTACATTTTTTCACTACTTCCCCAGTTTCCAGATTCGGAGCATTTTCCATCAGATGTCTTTAGGACTTTCCATCCCCCTTCCCCCGGCCGCCCCGCCTTCATAACACCTTAGCCACCCCCCTTGGCCACCCGACCTCCCCGGGGCCGCGCCACCCACCGTATTCCGCCCCCAAACCACCCCCAAACCACCCGTCAACCAAGTGCCACCGGATTGCGCGGAATGAGAAAAGGGCAATACTAAGAAGGTATGTAGTATGAAGTAGGTGCGTTGAAAAAGATACCATAAGATTGGCCTTTTAGTTACAAAAACTGACCTTGTTTTTAATGTGGTATTCTGCTAGATATGTAAGTAAAATAGTGGAAATATGATGAAATATTATATAGGTTTAAGTTTACACGTGGATATGAGTATCAATCGTAACAATAAAAAACGTGATTTTATTCAATTAATACATCCAAGTTGCAAAAAGGAAGGAAACATAATGGAAGAATACTTTTATTTAATTGCAAAAATACACTGAAATAAAAAATTAGGTGTGTCATGAAATTTGAGAGGTTTGTGTTAAATCATCGAAGCCTGATTGCCTGTACATAATCTATTGAATGTGCTACAACTTTTTCTTAAAAATATATTTTCAATATAATAAGGAACTCCGGGGGAAAATATAATGGCATTAATTTTTTTTTCTTATTATTTAATATAAATACATGTAGAATATCTAAAGGTACAGATTATTACAAAAAAGTATAAATTTATTTTACAAAAAACGCCCAACTCAATAGAAAAAGATTTCTCGTGTTTGAGTTGCGGAGCACCGCCATCTAGCAACAGTGGTGAATAAATAAAATTAATAGAAATAAACGTTCATTAAGAATGTAATATACTCGTACGTGATGTTTGTGACAGACTAAAAGTACGTGATACTAGAAATGCAACAATAAGGCGCATACAAGATAAACATAGTACATTCATACATCGAAAGACCTGATCGAATATTTCTAGAGGATATGTTGTTTTTTTTTCTTCTTAATTTACATACATTATTTGCAATTAAGAGTTTTATAAAAATTAGGAAGACATTAAAACTTGTAATTACTGTTGGACTTATCTAATAATTTTTTGATTTGTGATTTGAAAGAATTATAATTTATTCTGTTTTGATTTTATGGGAGGGCATTAAAAATGGTATACCTTGATTGGCGTAATGGCGTTGAAAGGACTACTTTTAAGTTTAGGGATTTCTAAGTTGCCACGTGATCTTGGTCGGTTACTTATTTATGTAGACTCTAAAAGAGTTAAACAGCTGTTTAGTTGGAAATATCGATGGTTTTCGTAGGATGACTTTCAAAATCAATCTCTGTATCTTTTCAACGGGTAAGGATTTAGTTTTAAAGGTTCCATTCATTCATTTCAAATTTTCATTTTGTTCCTAAAATTTCCAGATCCAAATTTTTATTTTTCATATTTTTTACTGCCAATTCGATTAGAGTTGATATTTCTTTTAACCATATTATGGGCGAATTATACAGGTGTAGTGATCAGTAATACTGATTTTCCATAATATTGAAATGTTTTTTTCAGTGTTATTTGAGTTGCACCATATATGATGAATGCAGGAAGGGATTTGTCCGAAGATATTTCGTGTAGCATTATGTATATACGATTTATAATTTATTAACGTCATTACATTTACATAGTCTTCGTTCGCTCTGCTATATACACCGTCTCCAATATTTATATTGATGTCGCCAATGACAATATTACAAGTATCTTTTAAATTCAGTTATAATTGTTCCATTTCTATTATGAATTTTTTAGGATCAGATCCATGCGTGCGGTAGGCAGCGATAATATGGTAAATAATTTTATTGACTTTTACACGCAGTTTTAAACAGTTTGCTAGTTGCATTGCAATTTCTGTGATTGTAACATTGTTGTGTTTATTTAGTATGAACACCGCGATTCCACTGATCTTGTTAATAAGTGTTGTAGTCGAGTAGTGTGTATAATTAGGTATATCATTCAGTGCGGCAGATTTATTTATATTCAAATGCGTTTCTGTTAACACTATGTGGTCCGGTGGTGTTTTAAGGAGATTTAATGTTAGCACAAATTCATCGAAGTTTTTTTGCAAACTTCGAATATTTTGATGTAGAACATCGAAAGCGGTTGGGAATTTATTTAATTAGTTATTACATTGTTTTGAATCTTCGCAAATATACTGTGGAACATCCGTAAGCTTATCAATTTCCTCGCTTAAAAAGTCATCCATCATAGTCGATTTTTTGTTGTGCTATGATGGACATTATTTTTCGGTAGTTGCATTTTTCGCTATTTGCACTGTGGTCGGTGTTATTTTTGCTCCCAAATAATGTATTGTTTTTTTTTGCAGCTGTAGCATTTAACGGATTCTCTGTTTTTTCGCATTCGCTAAATTTGTGATTTTTTTCAGAATGTATGCATCTCGGCTTATTCATTTTGTTCAGACATTTTAGGGATGTATGTCCGTGACAGTGGTAACACTGCATCAATGGATTGCAATCTTCAATATGCGCTCGAACAAATCCTATATTGCTCCTTTGTTTTTCGAGTAATATCTTTCGGATTGGACCTGTTGTTTCTATTATCACATTTCTTTGTTGGTCACTTTTTCTATTTTTAAGAATTTTAGTAACTTTTATAGAATCTTTTGGGGCATCGTTTAATTCGTTATTTTGCAGCATAAGGTCGTTAAGAAAATCATCTTCATTATACTCCCCTCCTACACCGTTAATGATCATGCACGGTCTTTTCTTTTTTTAATTCTGACTATCAATAAAATTGTGAAATTTCTTATAAAGCATTTCCAGTCTCTAATATCTGAGCGATTATGAAGAGCTTTAAGGTATCCTGGGGGCATAGCTATAGACAAAAAATGTTTCAAAAATCTTTCTGTGTTTGATTTACATTTCCCTCCACACAGCATCCCCCAAGATGATATAGGCCTTGGGGGAAATTATTTCCTTAAGGGTCTCCTGTGTGGAGTTACTGTAAAAAAAACATGTAGAGCAATGAGGATTCCACGCTGTTGAAGCGTATTCTAGGTGGCTTCTGACATAAGATATGTAAAGTACAGTACTACTAAAGTAAATGTACTACGTTTTCACCAAGGAGTAAAATAAAATGCAAACTAGGTTTTTTTTGTCAAAATCAACTATATTTGGTTCCTTGCCGTCGAAGTAAAAAGTTAAGAATGTCTGTTAATTGTACACACTGTATTTTATGTTTAGTTTTTATATTTGCCTATCTATAAACAGATCGAGTATTATGGAAATCAAGGCCCATGACAAAATATTCGTTACAATAAAATGACTGAGGCCCATCGATATGACATGTCGATAGGTCGATGCCGAAACCTCATCTAGTAAATATTATATCCATGACTATAGACGAGATGATTCGACGTAATAAACATGATAAATTCTAACCTTCTCTCTCCCGCAGTAGCTTTCTTCCTCCCACCCAGATATCCATCCCACCCCCACCCCACCCCTTCTCCTGCCGCTCTCTCCCAAGGATATGGGGTCCTGCCCGGAAAACACAAGCCCTCAACGTTTCGGCGTCATTACGATGAATGGGTCTTTGACGAACAAGTAAATTGAAGAAATTTCGTACGAAATATGTGCTGAAAAATTAATAACTTGTGAAATACGTTTGATTTTTGGTAATTTACATGCTCTTTTAGGGTAAAAGATACATAAACCTTTCATAAACCAAGATTTAACCTTACTTATTCCTCGCTTAACCTCGCTCACATCTGGCTACAACCTATTCAAACATACTTAAACTTACGTAATCCTTACAAAACCTTTTTATCTTAAACTTTGCTCGAGGTAAACCTTAAATAAACCTTGCTTAAACCTTACTAAACCTTATTAAACCATACTTAAACCATAATTAAACCACACTTTAACCTTACCTAAACTATACTTAACCTATATTATTTAAATCTTACATAAAACTTTTTTTAACCTCACTTAAGCCTTACTAAAATCTTACTAAAATCTTACTTAAATCTTTCTTAAACCTTGGTTAAAGCTTTTTTATACCTTACTTAAACTTTACTTAAACTATACTATAACCTTACTTAAATCTTACTGAAATCTTACTTAAATCTTACTCAAACCATACTTAAACATCACTTAAACCTCACTTAGACCTCGCTTAAACTCACTTAAACCTTACTTAAACCTTACTTAAACTCAGTAAGACTTAAGTACTCAATCAGTAAGATTTAAGTAAGGTTACTTAAACATTGCTGAACGCTTACTTTTGGGGAAATGGTTAGTTTTTTAATTAACGTACATGTCCCTATTTAGAAAACAAAATTACGGAAACCCCATAATTATTAATAAAAAATTTCCATTGAAAATGAATTAATTTTTCCATGCTACGTGATAAATGTGATTTTTCTAAGAATCTAAACATATTCATTGTTATCTTGGATACAAAAATGTTTCAAGAATTTTTGAACAGTGTGGATTTTTGCAGCATGAAAATCGAATTTTACACCAAGTGCCTCAAAATAAAGCCGAAACTTTTACACAATGCAAAATTAGTTCAAGTAAATGAAAATTCGTCTCGGCTAAACTTCTCAATAAAGAATGATTGCTAACAAATTAGAACCACTTAGTGAAAAATCACTAAAAAGTAAGAAAATATTCTAGCCATCAGTAACGATTTTTTTATAAAGTGCCCCCGAGAGAAAGCTATTACTCTAACAATTTTCGTATTTCGTAAAAGGATGATAAAATAAAACCTCCCCAAAAGGGAAATAGTATCTTCCAGTATTGACTTTTTGCAACATTGAGTTCATTAGACCTTTTCTACATAGTGCGAGCCGTTTTACTAATATTTTCCGGGATCCTTTAGTCTCATAGTAATGACAGTTGGCCTTGAATGGAAAAGAGGGGAAAAGCTTCAACACTTTGGCTTGGTGAAAGATTCACAAAAGGCCATTTTTTTTAATGATTGTTTAGTTTTTTTTAACGTTATCTGACTATTTATGATGTAATACTGATGCTAACACCAATTAACGAATTTATGGCCGGTAACGCGGGTTCAAATCCCGGCGTGCGAAAAAAATATGAAAAAATTGAATTCCATTAAATTTAATATTGTGTAATATTCTCATCTCGTTCCAGAGAGAATGATATTCTAGGTATCTCCCTAGTGAAAGACGGTCATTCAAAATAGAAAGGTATCTTAAATGTGTTTAGTAACTAGATCTGAACAGCCAGCTGTTTCCTTTCTTTTCTCTTTGTGTTTCCGTGCCATCACATTATTCAGCCATAAAGCCAATGGGCAGTATGGTGAGATGTTTTATATTTTTTTGAGAGACAAACTGAAATATCAAAGGCCATGTTAGACATAATATTTTAAGCTGAAAATTGCCTTGTATTGAAAACTCATTTAAAAAAAAAACTCAAAAGCTGTGCATGTTAATGACGCAAGAGTTCAGCATCCAAGAGTTTTTGCTGAATTATACAACCAGATGTTTGCTTTATAGTAAATATTCTAGAGTTTGTAAGAGATTTTCAAAATTTTAGACATTTCACATTGTGTAATTGTATTATTATATTTATCTCTGCCTTTCCAATACTAGTTAATATTCTCTACAAAATCGTCAACTCTATAAAATGTATTTTTTTTATTCGATGGGTATTTTATCAACATATATAAAAATTAAAAATAAATTATATATTTATTCTCGTCTAGAATGCTTTTACACGTCGATACATTCATAACATAGTTATACAAAGAAGTAAAATAATATAGTACATACGAGAATAATACTAATTAGAGTATAAAATAACTAAGTAGATACAATATAAGAATGACGTTACACCGTAATGAATAACAGTTTTACCTGTAGTTGCATTATAACTGCAGGTTGTACAAAAGAGTATAACAAGTAGTTTAGTACATAATATAATAACATAAAAGAAGTAAGAAGGTAGAGACTAGGACAGCGCAATGGGTGGGTAATGGGTTAAAATTATTATGATATTGTAAAACATGAACAGTTGTAAACCGTGTTTATAATACAGCAAACCTTTATTACACCCGATTGGGTATTTTACGGAAACATAACATAATAAATGCAACGATAAAGAAGATGCACATGAAAAACCTTAATAAATCTAATAAAAACATTCTAATAAACTGATTTTCAGCCTAGACAAAGTGTTGTAACAGTAAATATCAATTGAACTATACTCATTACCAAGTCTGTGTAATCTGTCAATAGGAGAGTTATCCAAATAATTATTTGAATACCCTGGATTATTATACAAGGCTTTCTGTCTCGTATTACGAATAGGTATACGCAATGTAACAAGGCTCGTTAAAGCCAGGGCGTCGAATCTGCCATTCGCTATTTTAAAGAGACATACTAAATCGCTCACTGTGCGCCTTGATGATACATCGCCTAGGTTAAGTAGGTCCATTATCAAAGTATTATTAAAATTTTCGTCTGGAATACATAACTTGTAATTAATAAATCGAATAAATTATACTTTAAATTGGTTCTCACCAACCCAGTAAATAGTAATTTAAAGAAGATAATTAATTTTAAATATTTCACATCCCTCAAAATAAATCCCAAACATTTCAGGATATATGTAAATGTATATTGAAATAATATGTTTAAATTTGGTTATGAAAACAATGTAAAAAAATAATAAAATCACATATTGTAATGCACAAAAAAAAATCATTGATCATCAATCTTTTAGAAACAATTTCCTGTTGATAATAAATATATACTTATAACTAAAAAAATATTTAGTGTATGAGTCTTTAAAGCACTCGGGAAGGTAAAAGGCAACATTTTTTTACATTCCCTGAAATTCAATGGAATTCCAGTACAAAAAATTTAATGCCTCACAGCTTAAAAATTTCAAACGTAAATACGGGAGAAAAAACTCATTGAACGAACTATCGCTAATAGTACGAAATTAAAACTTGATTATCTATATATCGATTGCAATTTAAATTTCATTTCATATACATCACAGGATTGTCTGTTTTCCGTTTTTAGTCCGACCTAATCTAGACCGAAACAGTTTCGGGGATCGGGGTTTAGTACTCACGATTCACTCCCGAAACAGTGACGGGGTTCGGGGCCAATGGGTTAATGTATGCGTATTCTCTATGATGTGATTGCGATTGCACTAACCTTACACATTCCAGAATAAAGACTTAATATTATTATTATAAATATGACCAAAAAAAAAAAATTTATTATAAGCCAATTTTCAAAAACCGTGCCCAGCAAGACGAATAAGTGTACAGTAAGATTGTTTGACGGGAATGAAAGCGTAAAATATTAAGTGATCTTACAACTCCCCTCTGCCTTTCTTCCCTCTCACTGTACTCGCTCCGTCCCTCTCCGCGTCCTCGCCCCGCATAGCTTCCTCTCCCTCTAGCAGACTGGAGATTTTTCTTCTTTTTCTGCGGGATTAGAAGAGATTTTAATAAAAGTTAGACGTTTTGGGTAAATTGCGTAGCAGACAAGAGGAATAAACTTTACTGTTTCAATTCAATGTTATTTTTGGTCATGCTTTGAGGAAAGCGAGAGAAATATAATACCTTACGTGTAGACGAAACTTGCATATACGAGTATAATGTTTTTTTAAATATCCCACATTTTTTAAAAATTCGGCCACGTTACTTTAAACAATGGCAGGGCGAGCTTATATGGTCTATTTATCCCGTCGTGTGCCGAGGGTAAATCTAAGCACCAGACCTCCGTGTGCCAGCTGAATCTATTTTCGTAATAACGTTTCGTCTTACAAGAAAATGTGGTTGTATATTTATAAATATTATGTATTTCATTTTTTTAGATTCTTCCACAAAACAGCTACTTGTATACGGAGAAAAAAAATCTCTCTAATGATATAAAATACATACGAGGTATGTTCAAAAGAAAAGGTGAATTTTGAATTTTCGCGGGCTGTGTACATTCGATTATCGTTTTTTTTGTTATGTTGGTACACATATGTTTATCATATGTTAGCATTATCAGCCATTTTGGATCAGTGGTTTGTTTTTGACAACTGGAAAGGTTAGTCACGTTTTGTTTTTTCTTCGATTTTTTACTAAAAAAAATTTTTGTAAAAAATCGAAAAACATCGATTTTTTGGATTTTTTGAAGAAATGCTGATAAGGACAGAAAATAAAGCAAATCTAAAATTTCACTTCAATCGGACTGATGATGCCTCAGAAAACGAACCTAAATAAAAAATCGAAGAACACCCAAAAACGTGACTAACCTTTCCAGTTGTCAAAAACAAACCACTGATCCAAAATGGCTGATAATGCTAACATATGATAAACATATGTGTACCAACATAACAAAAAAAAATCGATAATCGAATGTACACAGCCCGCGAAAATTCAAAATTCACCTTTTATTTTGGACACACCTCGTATATATAAACAACGTAAATCCGAAAATATTCAGTATTCAGAAAGTATTATTATTATTTTCATAAACCTTAATTTATTTTATTACATTACTTAAAAGAATTAAAAAAAAAAAGAAAAAAAATATATATATATATGACGGCCTCCATGGTCGAGGGGTAAGGCTCTTGACTACGAATCCGAAGGTCGCGGGTTCAAATCCCGGCGTGCGCAAGTAAATTTTATTTTAATTAATTTGTGTTGTTTCACAATTAATTCATTTAAAAATAATGTAGTATATTTGCGCACGTTCCAGAGTGGAAGATACTCTCAGTATCGCCCTGGTGAAAGACCACCATTCAGAATTGAAACGTTGCTTGAAATGGCTTTTAGCCGTGTTTGGTGACCAGATCTGAATAGCCAGGTATTTCCCCTTTTCCCCACCTTCCTCTCCCCCCTTCTCCTTCCCCTCCCCAATACCTTCAGCCTCACAACATTCCCCAATTGGGAATGCCATAGTCTCACTGGCTCCAGACGGTTGGGAGCAGTTTGGGACTCTTGTGCGGTATTCATATAAAAAAAAAAATATATATATATATTTACTTACATTTTACAAGATTTTACAAGATTTTACAGAATAAAACCCAAATGAACTGCGCGTCAAACAATGATGCAATACTTGAGAGTTGTTATGTGTTATAAAATCCAGACGTGTCAAAAGACGAAAAGTAAGAATTTATCGGATTTATTTTTTGTTGGCAAACAAACGAATGTACTTTAATTTAGTAAGCTACGAATATTTCATAAGATCGAAAATCCCACACAAAGAAAGTATGTTTTTTGAGTTGCCCATCGGCCACGCTGGCGTACCAAAGGTTGAACCGTAAGTATCGTCAGTGTTCAGGTTGAATACACGGAAAAGATAAACCGATAGAAGTGTGTTGTGGGCGTGAAAGAAAGCTCAATTTTTCCTTACCTGTGAAAAGGATCAAACATTTTCAAATACCTACCTTTCTTTATTGAACTGATATTTATTTTCTTTGGCCTGTCTGAAGCCTAGACGTCGAATATCGTAATATACAGTCTGACATTTAAAAGCAGACAAAAATTGAGGGCGCTGCGATCGGTTAAAATGTTTTAAATGACAACACAGAGATCGCTCATAGGAAAACCAAAGTAAGTTTAAAAAGCACAATGGTTCCTGTACTTTAATCAAACGGTGTTCAGAAATCAGAGATACTTTCGGAAAGGAGATGATTCTACATTATATTCTTAGACAATTCAGGTTTAAACATCTTTTTTATTATTTAACGCTTTGCAAGAAAGACAATTACATGGAGAGGCGATTTTTGTGTATTTCTGAAATTTGTGTAACAGACACAAAATTATAAATAAAATGAAAATGTTAAAAAAACATTGATTGACGATCTGACGATTAACGATTCCTCTGGGTGTTATTCTTTGTTTACTAATAAACTGTCAAAGTGGAATGTCAAGAATAACTTCAAATCAGAACGCGCAGGGTTATAATTGTTTCAAAATCGTCATATATCTGCAAAATGTCGTTTAAACAACTATGAAATTAATAATATTTGTTAACATGCCATTATATGCACCAGTCATTTTAACAGTTTGTTTGTAAAAATCTTCTAAGTTAGACAATAGCTTCCTTGCTCGAAATTTTGCTAAACAGCCCTAAAACACATTTCACTCGTTCCACTGTTTATTGGTTTGTTCAGTTTAAATAAATTGGATCAATTAGTAAATAACTAAAGTAAAAGTATGTTACGTAACGACAGAATAATCCTAAAAAAGACTCTAGCCACTCGTCGACAGCAACAAAAACGACGCGAGCGCCACGTTTGCCATAACGGCAGCTTGCACGCCCACGCGCCAGCACTCCCCTCCCACCCGGCTTCCGAGGCACTTCTTCCTCGTCCGGCTTCAGGATGACATCTCTGGTACGCCGCCGACAGCGTCTCTAAAGGAACGCGCGAGCAGCCATGTTGGCCGGCTGCAAATTGCTTCTACCAGGACCCCTTTTGCCGCTACAACCACGACTGTAAGCTGTCTTTGTATTTCCCCTTTTGTGTTGTAACTTATTCGAGTCCCCGTTAGCCCGTTTAGAAAATATCAGAGAGAGTAATCACCCGTAACTTCCATTTGAGGTTAGGTTAGCCTTTTGATTATTGTAACATAACTTACCATGTCTGTACCTTTCCCTGAATAAACTCTGAGTCTGAAAGCATTTAGTAAATTCATTTGACGAAGTATTAGAGTCCCCGACCCCGATTATAAGACTGCCTGTCGGCCTACGACCGTGCAGAGGAGCTTCTTGGCCTGCCGAAACTGAGCTAGTCGAATGTCCAGAGCCGAGTTCCCTGTCAAGACACCACCCTCGGGGTAAGCCTAAACCGATGAACTGTCTCCCGTAACCGCTCTTTCCCAACCTTCCTCCTTTTCTTCTCCCACATCCCTACATCCAGTCATATTCGTTTTATAACAAGTATTGATCGGTGTTAATTACGGATTTACGAAAACCAACAACAAAATGTCAAGGACCTTAGTGATGCCATAGTAAGGACATTTTGTAGTTAAAAAAAATAAATATTGCCAAGCTGTATCTACTGCGCTAAATATTTTTTGCCAAAGATTTTATGAGAAAAAATGTGCCTGTTTCCAAAAGACAAATTGTATCATTACATGTCATTCACATCCGTGACGTAGAATGTAGCATACGACACGCAGTTCTATCAATATTACGTTCACATAGACGTATTATTTGAATGTCTATCTTTGTCATGCATGACCAACGTTTGAATTAAGAATTTACTGGAAGAGTAAAAGTGTCTGTGACTCGCGCAACGTTTTATGTTAACTTTGTTAGACAATAACGTGTCTCCTGTTTGTAATGTAATTGCGAATATTGATCAAAAATGTATGCATTGTAGGTTACCCAAACATAGCGTTAAAATCGTGTTTACAGTAAATTTTGAACTTAGAACTGACTACATTCGTATTTTTTAAAATTCAATTCCTTTTATAAATACATAAAATGTAATGTAACAAATACTTAAGTGGAAATTTATTATGTTGTGAAGAAAATTAGTGTTAAAACCGTGGATGAATTAAAATAATGTGATGTTACATTTTTATTTTCATAGGAATACCGCACAAGAGCCCCAGCTGCTCCCAACCGTATGGATTCAGTGAGACTTTGGCATCCTGTTGTGAGGCTCAATGTATTGGGGAAAGGGAAGGAGAAGGGGAAAAGGAAGGTGGAGAAAATACCTGACGATTCAGATCTGGTCACCAAACACGGCAAAAAGCCATTTCAAGCAACGTTTTCAATTCTGAATGGTGGTCTTTCACCAGTGCGATACTGAGAGTATCTTCCACTCTGGAACGTGCGCAAATATACTATAAATAATTTTTAAATGATTTAATTGTGAAACAGTACAAATTAATTAAATAAAATTTACTTGCGCACGCCAGAATTTGAACCCGCGACCTTCGGATTCGTAGTCGAGAGCCTTACCACTCGACCATGGAGGCCGTTAAATTACAATAAAAACATACATTTCCCAAGCGGCTGGCCCCGTTCCAGCCAAAACCATTCCTAATATAATTCCATATTATATACTTTTGAAACGGTTGTTGTGGAAGGAATTTGTAAGACTAATAATAAACATTTCGTGGGCTTAATATCGTGCCATTTCGTGGGCAATAATAAACTAAAAATAATGTGATTTTTTTTAATTTCAGCATAAAATAAGTTTATAATGTATTTATTTCTAAGAATTTGCATAAAACATTGATAGAATGCATGAAATCTGGGCTGATCTGTTACAAGTCGGTGCTTATACTCAAATAAAACGTTAACGCCACTACCGACAACTGCCCGGCTAGCTCAGTCGGTAGAGCATGAGACTCTTAATCTCAGGGTCGTGGGTTCGAGCCCCACGTTGGGCGAAATATTTTTGCCTTTTTTTAAATTTCTTTTCAACATTTTTACTTTTATTTATTAAAAATTAGGTTTTTTTTTAATTGCCACCCACTTAAAAAAAACATTTCTTTATACAGGTTTGACCTGCATAATATTCATTATCACTTCGTCATATTTATGCGAACATCTGAAATGGTTTGATTCCGTGGTGGACAATAAAAAATAATATGGATGCTCCGCAAATTATTTACAAACAATGTGACTAATAAAAATATTCAAGAATTAGTTACGTAAGAAAGTTTTTTGGAGAACCTAGTAATTTTTATTTACCTTTCCAATTAAAATAATTACATTTTAAAACGTATAACTGGAAAAGGCGCCATCTATGTATTGTGACAAAAGCAGCGATATCAATAAGAAACACCAATCAATTTAATCTTTTTTATCTCGTTTTATGTGATAACGGCTTTATTTGAAACTCGATTTAAAAAGTAATCTCGAGCTAGGAAGTTGAGTGTTGATTACGATAAAAAATAAATGATTCACTAGACAGAGCTCAATATTTTGTGTTCTTCGAATACACTGTATACTGTACAGTGTACAGGTAATATCAAGATTTAAATAATTCAAAGATTACATCAAAATAAAAATAAAATAATCATATCCAACTTTTAAACGATAATAATTTTCGGGTAAATTATAATAGTCACGTTTTATGTCAGCGTTGCACAACCAGAGGTCCGCGAGCCGCTAGCGACACACCCGAGAAAATGAAATTGTACGTCAACCAATAACTATTTAGTTCGTAGCCTATAATTGTTTCTACTAATACGTTATATTCACAGTATAAAGTTTTTTTTTAACAATATAAATGTCCGGTAGATGAGAAAAAAAATAATGAAAAACTTTTCGAAAACGGTGGATAGACAAGAATGTATTGCACTATATTCCGTATTTAAAAAAATAATAATAATATGAGAACAAAAAACTCCACTCATAACATTTTTGGAACTTTATTATTTAGACATATTTTGAAAAAATAAATGCTTTGGAATAAAATACAATTTTGAAATTAATTTTTCTTTATATGGGTATAGTAATATTCGTCACAAGGCATTACTTACAATTATGGCACCCAAACGAGAAGCAAGAATTCACAACATCATAACTATATTTTAAAAAAAACACAAGGCCGGGTACACAACAGTGTTCAAAAAGAAATTTATTATTTGCGTTATGAAGTCATTTTAAAAACCTTAATGAACATAATTTTTCAGACAAGGTTGAAACAAAATAATTGAAATTTTAAAGGCGATAGGCCAGCGATAATATTGGTGATAGTGATCGTCGATAGATGTAACATATTATCTTTCTTTATCACCGACATAACAACGGAGCTCTCAGTGGCAGGACTCCATATTGTCATTTCATTTTCCATAGAAACAATCTTTTATTGAAAGTGTTATTCTTAACGCATAGATGATAAGGAACTCCGGCCGACTTTTTTTTATCAATGTTGATGTTCTAACTTAAATACTAGTTACATATTTTGTAGTTCGTTTACGTAGTTAAGTTAATTCTCAAAGTTCGTTTTTTTAAAGCCCTCTAACAGGGCCGGAATTCGAACGGCAACCGCGTGAAGTCACACAGAACGCTTTTATAGAGAAAGATTTAACGTAACCTAACCTAGTCCAACATGACCTAATCTAGCCATACCATACCTAACCTAAACATACCTCACCTAACCTGACCTAACCTAACCTATCCAAACTAACCCAAACCAAACCTAACCTAATCTAGCCATACCATACCTAACCTAAACATACCTCACCTAACCTGACCTAACCTAACCTATCCAAACTAACCCAAACCAAACCTAACCCATCCAAATCTAACCTAACCTAACCTAATCTAGCATAACCTAACGTAACCTAACCTAGTCCAACCTGACCTAATCTAGCAATACCATACCTAACCTAAACATACCTCACCTAACCTGACCTAACCTAACATATCCAAACTAACCCAAACCAAACCTAACCTATCCAAATCTAACCAAAACTAACCTAACCTAACCTAACCTATCCAAACTAATCCAAACCAAACCTAACCCATTCAAATCTAACCTAACCTAACCTAATCTAGCATAACCTAACGTAACCTAACCTAGTCCAACCTGACCTAATCTAGCCATACCATACCTAACCTAAACATACTTCACCTAACCTGACCTAACCTAACATATCCAAACTAACCCAAACCAAACCTAACTTATCAAAATCTAACCTAAACTAACCTAACCTAACCTAACCTATCCAAACTAAACCAAACCAAACCTTACCTATCCGAATCTAACCTAACCTAACCTAACCTAACCTAATCTAATCAAACCAAACCAAACCAAACCAAACCTAACCTAACCCTTAAATATGTTAAGCTAACCACCGTCGATGTGTATTTTTTTTTTCGAAAATGGAGCTTTAAAAATCATTTGATTTATTGAAAACGCATAATTAATATCAATTAAAAAATCACATGATTTATTGAAAACAAATAAAAATATGGAATGTTCACGTAGGTGCGTACCTCAGATCGTGGAATATAAAGAGTTATGCTGTTAGGAGAGCCCGACTGACAGCCGACGAAACTTTATCGGGCGTCATTTTTAATTTGCTATAAACCCGCTCTTAGTTGCCTTTCTGTAGCCGAAGCGCGTTGTTTGTCGTGTTTTTATTCAAAATGCCGTCTTGTGCAGTGCAATTTTGTAAAAATGAGTGAATTTAAAAACAAATGGAATATCATTTCATCAGTTAGTAGTAAATTAGATTTCGAAATTTATCATTAATGATTTTTTTCATATGGGCACAATGGCCGCCACTGTTAAAGTTAGTGATGTGACGACAACACGTTTCAATGTAGACTATCGACTTTTTTTTTTATTATTTTTGTATTTACTTTATAATTTTGCATTTTATTAAATCTTTATTAACATTTTTTTATTTAAAAATACACGGTTTCAATTCCTGGTGTGCGTAAATAAATTTAATTTAATTAATGTGCATTTTTTCAATTAACGGCATGTTCCAAAATTAGAGATACTCTCAGTATCACCCGGGTAAAATACCACCATTCAGAATCTACACGCTGCTTGAAATGGCTTTATTTATTTTATTTTTATTTAGAACTTAATGATAACATTATTAAATTTGATTTACCTCAAGTATTTTTTTCAAACCGAATATTTTGCTTTCAATGTCCACATATCCTTATCGGCAACAACATAATTAAATACGCCATGTCATGGCCATCCCACCCATCGCAAAACTACAAATATACATGTAGATGTGGTGTAGAATTTGCTTTGATCCTCAGCGTCACCAGAGATTCCTTGAAGTTAAGATTTGCTCTTTTGTGGCACGTATATGGGAAAGGCAAGTTTTGAATTTGGTATTTTTGTTTTAAGTTTTTTTTATTAGAATAGCAATAGAGGGTTGAAGCAAAAGTTCCGGGATTTGTTTAATGTTCCTTCCTGATAATAGATTTATTGACAACTGAGTTATTAGTTCCCTCGCTGCCATATTCGTGTTTTCCAATACATACATAACGTTCTCTATTCATAAGCAATTTTTTATTTCAGTGAACTTAAGATATCTTCGGTTGCATCCACTTTTACCTGGTACCGCCTATTTAAATGTTGGTGTCTTGTCTTCTTACAATTTTAATTTGTTCCATTGATAACCCCAAACAGTTAGCTAGGTTTAATAAATATGTATATTTTTTTAACGTGATTTGGCATGTGAAACAACCCGTTGTTTTTGGCACTGAGACGTTAGTCTCTGAGGTCTGAAAATATTTTTTTTTTATTGTAATTATAATTTTTTAATCAAACGTAGTTTTTAGCTCTACCAAGATCGCAGTCCTGAACGGCTTTATAATTTAACAACAAGTTAAATATAGATACAAACCAATTAAATGTAACTGCATTATCGCAATAAGTTGTTTTTCTTTTTATTACATTGTTCATTTGTAGGAAATTTCTTAATAAAATATCATGTGAAACTGAAAAATAAAGTTAAGGGGTGGAGTATCAAATGATGCCCAATTTACTTTTTATTATTATTTTTTGTAAACGAATGAATAAATAAGGAAAAAAAATCTCATTTTATGGACTTATGAATTTATGAATTATTGGACAAAACCAAAAAACTGCGGGAACAAAATTTAGTTATTAATTATAGGTATGAAACAATCGATACGGATTGTTACAAACAAGGACACCCTTAGCACGTCCAGAGTCCAGAACACATTAATTCTTTTTTTTCTGTTCTGAGAAAAAATTTATAAAAAGTTATTCTTGAATTAAAAAATCGATTATTACTTACCAATGCCGATTCTTCATCGCGCAAGCTCTTTTGTATTTCGTTTGAATATATGGCTGCATTCGAATCCCATCGGAATGTGGACTCAAAGGATTTTGTTTCAGTATTAGTGCCAATGAAATTGACACGCTTGGCGTGTCGGTATGGAAAGGGGCGGGCACTTTCGTGTATGCGTGAGCGTACAGTAGTATAGGTTACAAAACAGCAGACACTTGTTCTGATAATAAATATGAAACACAGCATATCTCTTTATGTTCTATGATCTGAGGTAATCTGTAATCATAATTGAATCGCATGCAATAAATCATTTTTTTTAAATGATCTAAAATTAAAGACTGATTCCCACCTTCCTTATTCTGTGGTCTATTTCATCGAATCAGATTGAATCTTTCTTTGATATCACACTCACTCTATTTCCATTATTTTTTACTCGCGGAGCTCAAAGATACGTAGCAAACCTGTTAGCAAAATGTCGTACAAATATTCTTAATCGGTTATTTGTGGATTTCATGTATAAATTTTAGAACTCCATTTGTTATGTTGAAATTAACCACAATCAAGAAACAACTAAGGTTTTGGATTATTGTCAAAACAAAAAGCGACCCTATTCAATTGTGTGATGTGAACGATTTTTGATTCTGGAATCTGAAATACCGGGAGCAGTTCAGAGTCAGAAACGAAAAGCGACCATATTCAAAGGCGCAATATGTACGTCTTTTCTTTTCGGAATCGGAGACACCGCAGGAACAGCGGAACGATGACTCCTTTTTTTCCACGAGCGGATCCAAGTAATATGTAATGTAAGAACCTCGGGGCGGACCGAAAGGAATGAAAGACCGAATCCGAGGAATCGAGTCCGTTTGGCTGAACTCGGAATAGAAACTGAGTTCGTAAATTAAGTGGAATGACCCACCTCTAATCATTGACAGGAGGATCGGCTTCCCTGGCAAATTTTTTTGGAAGCTGCTTAGAAAATGGTACTTTTTTTTAATTCATTTTAATAGATTTTCCGTGAAATATAAATGAAACTTTAACAAATATTGTAATATGAAAATTTATAAAAAATAATCTGTAAAATATTTCCAATCCAGTAATTTCTTTCGGATGTTTATTATATAGTTTTTTTCCGTCATAACAATCTAATTTGTTTTGCATTTATCGTCCCATGTCCGTGTACCCCGCGGTTGTCATTTATTTTTCTATTAAGTTCCGATTTAAAGAACGATTTATTAATTCTACGTATAATTATATTTAATAAAACTTATATATTCAGATTCGGTGTTTGTTGATCCATTATATGAATATGTAGCATTAAAATCATAATATTTTTCACTTAAATTCCTTGTAAAATAAAATATATTGTAATAGAATTCGAAAATATAAATATACTCGTACATACAAATATTATTATGCGAATGATAAAATGAAGACGTAATTTTCTGTATTTTAATCACCACGCTTTTTTGCGACCTTGGTATCATTATCCATATTGTATTATAATCTTTAATAGCGCATAAGTAGCTCGGATTCCCGAAAGAGTTACACAGTTTCAATTTACCAAGGCGAGTGGAAAATAGCATTATTAGAATTGAGCTCAAACACAGCATAACGGGGGAAATATTCGTTGTACGGAAACAGCCGAACAAATGCGAACGGTCCCGAACCTCGCTCGTATTGATTAGGTGCGGTAAGCCGGCCTCCCGAAACCTACGCTCCTGTGCGGTAAACGTACAGGCTAAAATCGCCCCGGAACACCGATGATTTCAACATCATAAGGATCATTATTGAATGTGTCTGATCTTTGAGTTATAACTTCATTCCGTTTTTAATGGCTACACATCCACTACCCGGCTCCTGTATTCAAGAAGAATTTTAATCGGGGATGTTTTACACAAAGTTAAAATATATTCAGACGCAGAATTGAGACAGAAAATGACGGTTTAATGGTTTGGGTTTACCATTTTCTCGGGCCTTCGTGAATACGGAAAACGCACGAAAGCGTCTGAACTCATCTGGCAGGCGAATTTGCGATTCTAATCAGCGTATTTGTTTTTTTAAGGACTATTTTGGCGTGGCGTGATTTGTGAGGTTAGCGTTTGATTCCCTTCCCATTACCCGCCATTTTTGCGCGCAAATGTTTATCGGGCGGGAAAATGAGGAAAATGGTGGCAGTCACCATTGCGTAGATTAGGTGTTGCCATTATAATGAATAATATGTCCATTTACATGGAAATTTGCGAAACAGATAATATAATCATTATTCAAGTACTTTTGTGGGCGTTATGTTTTTGAAATCATTCACAAAAACAGAAATGGTCTCTTAAATGATTATAAAATATAATTTTCATTCAAACCATATTAATATTTTTCAAACGATGGCAAATTGGAGAAGGCGCGAAAAGAAAAATATATGAAGTTGCGACTAAGACTCGAACTTTAAACGTTTCCTCTATACGGGAACGCATCTAGCCAATGAGCTACCGAAACCCATTTACTTTATTTGCCATTTTATCAATACCGTATTTCTAGAAAATTAATAAACAATTAACTGTTTTATGATTGGTATCTATCTTTATAAATAGTCGTAAACAGTGGCGATTCGTGGTTTATCTCACTGGGAGTTCAATCGGAGATTTAAAAAGGGAGAAAAAAATTCCCACCTCTATAAAAACCTATGTTGTTATTTTCGATAAATATGTAAGTTTTTCTTAGGTATAAAGGAGTTTCATCTTTAAATAAAAAAAATTATACGAAAATCACAATTTAAGCAAGAAACTGAGGGTTTTTTAATTTAAAAATGTAACATCTTCAGTAATTAACTTATTTTAATAACAATCTAAAACACAATGATCAAAGATAAAATATATATTGATTTTTGCGGAATACTATTTCGTACAAATTTGGTGCCAACAAATCTCATATTCGTTGCGCAGTCGGCATCTAACAGATTCCACTGAAGCGCCACGATTGTATGGACTATTTCTTAGAACAGAAAGTCCCATAGACGCTGAATTCAAAACGCACGTATGGTACTCATTTTGAACTCGTTCTCGAGCAGTATTAATACGAACGGGTGATTTTTTTACCACGGTGTTTAAATAGCGAGCTGTATATTAAAATCATAATAAAAGTTTACCTTACAATATTTTCTTTTTTATAGGAGTTCACTGCACAAACGCACTTTACAGAAAACCGCCACTCTTCGTGAGCGAAGACTCATACATTTATCGTTATCAATTTAAAAAATAAAACCTTATTTTTGCTCTATTTACCTAGCTAGGTTGGGGACCCATTAGGTGCATCCAGGCGTCCTCAACTCGCGGTGTCACCGGTACAATGCAGGTCCAATCTCTTCTCGCACAGCGTCTGCACCTGTATTCCATAGATACTCGTATGTCTGTGGCGACCAACCTCACATCGTACTCCTGGAATTATCGACAGAATTCTCTTCGTTAGTCGTGATGCTGGCATCCTATGCCACTTCATCTATATTTATACAAAGAGTAGCAGAGTTAGATGTCAATATTTGATAGATAAATTGCATTTACTTGAGAAATGTTTGGATACATTACTGTCAGGCTTAAATTAATATTGAAACATTTAAATTTCGGATTTAACCCATTACAAAGTCACAATGCTATTGGGTACCCGCGTACACTGGGTATAAGGCACTGAACTGGCTGGCACCATCATACTTGACTGATTTCTGCGTGAGGGACAATCTTACTCAGAGACAATTCGACGTTCAGGTCGGCCAAGTCTGATATGTCGAACAGACCGGTTGAACTCTCTCGTACGAATGCTGCTAAATTTGGACACAGAGCTTTCAATGTACTGTGTCCACATTATTGGAATGACCTTCCATTGGTTTGTGGTCTAAAAACATCTGTATATTAATTAATTTTATAATGGACAACCCCTTTGAGTTGTATAGACAAGTTTTCCACGAATCTGGATTAATCACATACGTGTACATATTATATATATCAAGTTTGTAAAAAGAAAATAATTAAAAATACAAACGGCTGAAACGGTGAATTCGTTGTTAGTTTTTAGCATTAGTGCTTATTATTTCTGGAACTAAATAAGTCATTACAAAAACTACTGGAAATTTAATTTAAATCTATATTACGGACAAAAAATATGTTTTGTGGTTTAACCATAATATCAAGTATAAAAAGTAGCTAAAAATAGGAACCATTTTAATTCATTATTAATTAAAATCATACGGATTGATTTATTATCGTTAACTCCGTAAATAAATCGTTGTATAAACCGATGGAAATATAATATCATTCCATATATTTTTTTTATGGCTAAAGAAAATCCTTACAAATATAAGTTTTGTTTTGTTTCCTCGTTTCTTTTCTTGACAGTAATTTTAATACATTATTAGGTTTGGTTTCTATTAATTCTTGTTGAAAATAAGTCGTTGTATAAACGGCAGGAAATATAATTTATTTCCATTTATTTCCACATTATGAGCAAAAAATATTTCCCCACTTAATCATATATCGAGTTAATATAAAGGAAAATACAAAAAAATATATATCACATTTTCTTTCCTCGTCCTGTCCGGGTAAAACACACGATCAGATAAATTCTTGCGGAATGCTTTTGTTAATTCTGGATGAAAATACCATAAGTGGTTGTATAAACTGGTAGCAATATAACGTCATCCCACATTACGGGCAATTTTTAAATTCTATGTATAAATATTCTATGTTTTAAAAGCTTCCCGCACCTTTAAAGAAAATCGATTAAAAATAAAGGCCATTATTATTTATAAGTTCGATTCCAACGTTTTGGTTTCTCTTAATTCTGGATATAAATAAGTTATTGTGTAAACGGATGGAAATATAATTTGATTCCATATAACGGGCGGGGATATTCTATTTCCGGACTAACAGATCATCAGTAAATGCTCCACACAATAACAGCGGCAGGTCGATCCGCCACTTCGCTAGTGTGGTTGATGCCTCGACTCTGGTTGCGTGAACATCATCCGTGAAATATATTGGGTCAACTGGGAGGGTGACCATGCTTTCAGAAAGATGGAAATTAATAGTAAAAGTTTTATTTATTTTTATGTAGACGAAGTTTTATTTTTTTTAGATTTTTACGTGTTGTACTCCTAAATAAATTCCTAGAATATCTAGAATTTCGTAATATACCATTTGGAATACCTTGGCAACAAGACATATTATTTCAATAAAGTATCGAAACGAAAGTGAAAAGATTACAACATAAACACAATTGAGAAATTAATTTTTGACGGCCTCCGTGGTCGAGGGGTAAGACTTTCGACTACGAATCCGAAGGTCGCGGGTTCAAATCCCGGCGTGCGCAAGTAAATTTTATTTAATTAATTTGTGTTGTTTCACAATTAATTGATTTAAAAATAATATATAGTATATTTTGTGCACGTTCCAGAGTGGAAGATACTCTCAGTATCGCCCTGGTGAAATACCACCATTCAGAATTGAAACGTTGATTGAAATGGCTTTTAGCCGTGTTTGGTGACCAGATCTGTATAGCCAGGTATTTCCCCACCTCCCTCTTCCCCTTCTCCTTCCCCACCCAATACCTTCAGCCTCACAACATTCCCCAATTCCCAAACACAAAAACAATTAATATATTAACATGAGATGGTGAAAAATAGTCAAATACCGTCCATAGCCACTGGCGTAAACTAACGTCCTCGCGGAAATCTGAAACTGTCTCAACACCTCTAAAGTGGGTTCGAATACTTAGCGCCATTTTTTCAAGTAATTTGATTTAAAAAAAACTATACAATTTTGGAAAAACCTTATTATATTTTGCCCGTGTTAATCACCTTCATTAGATTATACCCATAGATAGTTTTTTCTTGCAAAAAATATATTTTTTTAATTAGAATGCGACCGTTCAGAGGTTGTTTCAGAGACTTTTATAGTTCGACGTTCAAGTTCATAAGATATGGTATTTTTAAGCCAATGGAATTCCTTAAATAGTACAAAAATACTTTTCTGTTTCAGATTTCAGAACCTACCTAAGCGTTATTCTCACGCATCCCTCCTGTGTATGAAAGTAGATCCAATCCCTGCATAACATCGACCGAAAATACGTATTTTGAAATCTTACCTCTTTTAAGTGGTGTCATTGAATAATTTTCAATTGACTGTATGGTTAAATCATTTTAGTTGAAGAAGGGTATTTTTCATACTAAAAACTATATCATAGTAATCCATTTTTGCCTTTTTTAAACCAACGATGAAATGAGTCAAACCTCACATCTCATAATACTATAAATAGAAAAGCAATATTTTACTTCAGGAAAAAAATATTCACGCTCAAATATTCAAATATTATAGCCGTAAAATTAGTTTTACGAATAGTCAAATATTCTTAATCAATGATTTTAATATTAGCAACCATCGAAATGAAACATGAAACCGAAAAGACACAGAATAGAAAAAGGTCCAGGATAGACCGTGAGGTCATCTTGTTCTGTTCTATGTTTTTTCGGTTTCATATTTCATTTTGAGAGTTGTTAATATTATCTTCAATTATTAAAAAATATATGACAATGAGGTTTATAAGCTTCAATAAGTTATTCAAAAAAAAAATTTTGAAACATTCGTTTTTATCGTCTCTTGTAAAGTTTTCAATTTCTGGCTTATAGGGTTTTAAGTATTTACAGTCGATATATAGCAAAATTAATCTCATACTCATCGTCCCACATAATATATCGAACGTGAGGCCACCCCAGCAGTTTATAAACTGACCTGCGATGCTGTAATTACCGAAATTCAGTATTGAGCTGAGCCAATCGATATAATGCTCTCGTTTTAGGACAAACCTTTGTGCCAATCCTCTCCTCTACCCCCTCCGCTCCTGGTAGTCCGCCTCCTCCGTCAGTCAGTCATAGTCCAGTCCAAACCGAAATACTTTTGCCTCGCAGACATACCTTGGAATTATTATTGGATATTGGGGGAAATTGATTTTCTTGGAATTAGCCAATGATGCCGAGGAATATTAGTGTGGCGCGCACTGCTATTGAACTGGCAATTATTATAAAGGAAGCGGGTGGCCCAAAAAATTGGAAAAATTGATTATTTCTTTAATTAATAAATTACCTAGTAAGAATTTTAAAATTAATATCGACGCTTTGGATCTAATTTGCGATCTTTGCATACATAATTAATGTATACAATAAAATAAATCTTGTGCAAAAGGGTTACAGAACAATCTGATAAGGATTCTGAGATTCAACCGAATATCTGAGTTATGAATGGTAAGTAAATGGAAAATTCTCCTTTGCCACTCTAACATATCGATACATTAGTTCAATAGGGAACTAACTCAAAATACCGCATTTTGAGAAAACTGGATTTGAAAATGTTTTCATAAAGACATCGCTCCGATGTAAAGTTATTTTGTCCAACTGTAACATAACAATAGATGCAACATGTGAGTAATTTATAAACCTATCATATCATTATTAAGTTTCAAACGGAAACATTTGACATGTTTCTCCATTGAACTAAGAATGCGATGATTTCATTATAATTCCATAAAGAATTATTTGACTACATAATTAGATCCAATTAGACTTATTTTTTGTTGAAATATAGGAAGGGAAAGTTTCTTTGCCATTTTTCATCATTACCTCAGAACCCAGAAATTTTGAGTTATTTCCCTATTGAACTAAGGTATTAATATGCTGTTCAAATTATTAAAAAATATGTTTTCCATAAACCTAATAATAATAATAATATTTCAATGATAATTATAATAATAATTCTTTGCATAGACACAAACTTACAATTTTTTTTAATATCCTAACTAAGCCTTGGCAGGCCAAGAAGAACCTTTTGACTCGGTCGCTTTTCGATTTTAAACATTTTTGTTCCTTATTCTTAATACGAGTTTTGGTTAAATTATGATTATTACACAGATATGAGGTTTTCGTAGAAATACTTATTCAAATAAATGCTAAAAGATGGCATTCAAATCTCAATTTGTGAAAGAACGGATTTTTCTGATTAAGTTTTATGTATAACTAAAAAAAAATTCCTTGCAAATAATAAATAAAATAAAAAGGATAATAAAAAAACTTTTTATGTTATTAAAATGTTTATTATTTAAGACAGTTACTTCTGTAAATGTTTTGGGCCACCCAAATCGTCGGATATCCAGTAGTTTTCTATAAATACGTTTAATCTCGCGATTTAGAAGAGAATGCGTTTGAATCGTGCACAAGCATCTGGCAAGCCAACTAAGCGTCTGCCTCTGCCTCCGATGAATAACAATATTGTTTATAGATCCAATATCTGATTTTATGATCATTGACTGCAAATATCCTTTGCCGTTGTTGCGTATCTTCTACATAAACATGTTAAACTCTAACCTTTCTAAAAAAAAAAGTAAAAGTAAAATAAACTCTAACCTTCTTAAAAGTCACTTTTTTTACTATTCAATAAATCAAATAATTCTAGAAAGACTTAGGAAAATGAGAGATCTCGGCATTATAAAGGATGAGAAACTAAATTTCACTGGTCACATTCAACAAATTGTAAATAAGGTTATGAAAACTTTAGGATTTATACTAAGAACATTTTTTTTTTAATCGTTACACGTAATAGAATTGTTGTACATATCCCTGTTAGAAATCTAATAGAACATAATTCCGCATAAGTGTGGTAGCCCTTCTACAAAATTTGTATATTCATAATGTAGAAAGAATTTAAAGAAAATTTTTTACGTTTCATAAATTTTAAAGTTAACGTACCTTTAGAGCACATAAATTACTCATCGTTAATGAAGATATTATTTATGTATTCCAACTTTAGAAAACAGACGCAAAATTAACGACCTTACGTTTATATTAAAATTATTCAATTGTAAATTCGATTGTTCTGAACTCCTGCATTTAATCAACCTACACATACCTAAACGAACTACAAGACAAACATTAGCATTTTATACATGTATATCCCGTTCCAACTACAGTTTGCATTCCCCAATTCAACGCTTACACAGTCTTAGTAACAAATACTAAAATGATATGGATGTATTTGACAATAAACTGAACAATATATATATTTTTCAAAGTATGTACGAATTATTTCTACCTGGTTTATAGATTATTTTTGACTACAACTTTTTAAATTATTTACTTATTTGTCATTAATGTAAATATTGACTTTGTGGATTTTGTGGATATTGTTGATATTTTATTAATTTTTTTTTCTGTTCCTTTATATTTCTATGTTTTTTTTAGCTTTGGTGCAGTTTATTTTATTTCAAGCGTAATAAACTTTTGTGCATGTTGTCTATTATTATGTTTTATCTTATTTAAAAAAGGTGAACTTGTACCTAAAAGCCCTCTGGGCCTTTAAATAATAAAAAAATAACATTTGACACACTTGCTAAATTTTTACGTCAATTATCTTAGTCATGATTTTACTGGAGATTGTTGGTTATCTTGGGCCAGCCACGTACTGGGCAGCTAGGCTGCGGCGGTCAATTGATCTTCAGATTTGTATGAACATGTATTGAAGCGAACGCACAGGGCAGCCAGATATCGGTGGCTGCGGGAGCCAGTCGAAACATGGCGTTAGGCAGCCATGGCTGGTTGCAGTCAAGTGCGATATATGGAAATGTTATGGATGCATTTAGATCTTCAAATACATATATATTTTATTATTTTTATTTTATTTTATTTTTTATTATTTTCAAAGCATTACTACGCCAATGAGGAGAACTGGCTCTTGAGTTTGGTGTAGGAGAAACATGTAAATAATAATTAAAATACATAGTTAAACATAGTAAACAGGGCTATATAAGTAATGAATATTAAGTACTAGAAATTGGGTAGCATTAATATATATAAATATGGTTTATATATTTCAATTATTTATTTTTTTGATTTAAATAGTTTTTTTTAAACACTTTATGGGAAAGAATATTAAAATGTTTTATCCCTGTGTGAATATAACTTCTTTATTTTGAATACTGTACTATAATTATTTAATTTTGAATACGTAGTAAATTGTTACAATAATAGACATAAAATGGTTTTATGGTGCTAGAATGATTAGATATAGGTATGTTTTGAAATAATGGAATTTAGTTTTTAAATAATGATCTTTGTTTATTTTTTAATACTAGTGGATCTGTAATTTTTTTAACTTCTTCGGGAAAGTATTAAATTTTTTTATCCCTTTTGTAAATTGTGCTTTTGTTGTATAGAAAAAAAATGAATTGAAACCCCGATTTATTTAAAAGATCTTTGTCCTTATTATTTAAAATATATTTTTTTATTTATTTTTAGTATAAAAATCTGGTTGGATAGTATTAATTTGTTGTATATATTAGTATTATTATAGAATCTTTTTTTAAAATTGATATGAATACCTACATTTTGAACATTAATATTAATAATTATAACAATAATATTTTTTTATTTTCTGTTTTATAATTTTTTTTTTATATTTACAAAATACTTTAAAAAAAATAAAATTAATTACTTACTTCTTTCATCACTTATTGTTAATTTTTGTTTATGTTCTTAATTTGTCTATTCTTACGTTATTATTTCTTAGTGGACACCAAAACATGACACCACAAAGTAATTTTATATTTATTGAAGATGAAATTTTTAATTCATTTGATTAAACTAAAAAAATATTAAAAAATAGACAGAAAATGTCTCTGACATCATCCCGCCTCGTTTTCAGTGCTATTCCACTGTAAAACAATGTGGAAAGATTGCTAACCTTTCCCTTACGGTGCTAAAATAAAAACGCGCGTTCCGGTGTTGGGTAGTCGGTACACGAACAAAAAATAGCAATTTGAAATCGGAAAAGTAAGAACATTCATAGCTAATCCCCTTAATTAATTATAATTGAAGACAAAAATTATAATAATTCCGATTTATTTGCTGAAAACATTAAAAAACCATCTGGCAACGCTCACGGAAAGTCCACTCTGGTTGCAAGCCCGAGAGCTACTGCCGACTGAGAACATTGAGCTCCTCGCACTTCTACAGTGTAGTATACAAGAGTGAGATGCGAATATAGTGTCGCGCTTCCCGCACACTTTTCACGTATCGTCGAAACACAAGAATGAGGCACTCACAGCGCTATTTATACTCGAATTTGTTTCCGATGTTCACAAAATACCTCCGATGTACCCGATAAATTCTGATTATTATTAATATTATTTTTTAAATCAATGCATAAATATATTATGGGGGAATACCTAAACCTTGTATTTATTATATTTATAGAGATATTGATGGTTATAGAAGCAACGTGCAGAAGATACCCATCATGGGGAAGGGAGGGTTATCTCACATTGGGTCCGTTTTCTGAAAGCAAAAAAATCATTTTTTTCTTATATGAAAACGTTATTAAAAATTTAAAGCGCTGGCATTTAATTACAGTGAATATTGTCTTTTTTTAATAAAGGTGTCTGGATTTCCTCTGTAATAACATTATTAAAATATTTAAGTTGAGTGAAAAGTATTTTCAATAAAAGCTTGATTTGAAGACACTCAACAAAATAAACGTTTTATTTCCTCTTACTCCATATATCTAAAGATGCCTTCTTCCTTCGTTTTTAAATCGGTGCCCGCAATTAGTTACATACAATGATAATTATTACGTGACCTGTTTAACGCGTTATGTTCCAGTACGTATTTATCACAAAGCGTTTGGTAAATAACAACCAGCAAAAGGAAAAGTTCAATTATATATTGTAACAACCTTCGGGGGTGTATGTAGCTACCCTTTTTCCGAGTGGTGGTTGTTTTCCTTGTCGTTTTCCGCACGATTGAGTTTGATGGGGTGAAGTTTAAGTACTGCTTTACCAGTTTAATCTACTGTATACAATGCGTATTATTCATAGAGATAGACTATAGAGTAGAAACTTAGCGTTGGTAAGTCAATGTCTATACTGTCTGTGGTGTTTATTTAGTGACAGTCGAGAAGCACTTTAGGAGTTGTTTTAATTTTGCCATGTGGTAGATCGTTTTCAACGGTATTTGGGGTGGGACGTAATATTTTGAGTTCGTTGCAGACATTTTTTTTTATATCGAGATTCCTAATAAAACCGAAGCAAGTGGGACTATGGCATCTCCTATTATTAAGAATGTTGATGGTGAATGTTGATGATGAATGTTGAATATTGATGTTGAATGTTGATGTTGAATGTTGATTTTGAATGTTGATGCTGAATATTGAATGTTGAATGTTGAATGTTGAATGTTGAATGTTGAATGTTGAATGTTGAATGTTGAATGTTGAATGTTGAATGTTGAATGTTGAATGTTGAATGTTGAATGTTGAATTTTGAATTTTGAATGATGAATGTTGAATGTTGAATGTTGAATGTTGAATGTTGAATGTTGAATGTTGAATGTTGAATGTTGAATGTTGAATGTTGAATGTTGAATGTTGAATGTTGAATGTTGACTGTTGAATGTTGAATGTTGAATGTTGAATGTTGAATGTTGAATGTTGAATGTTGAATGTTGAATGTTGAATGTTGAATGTTGAATGTTGAATGTTGAATGTTGAATGTTGAATGTTGAATGTTGAATGTTGAATGTTGAATGTTGAATGCTGATGTTGAATGTTGATTTCGAATGCCGATGTTGAATGTATATTGGATCGGTCGCTGGCTGAGTTGGCATCTCGTTTAGGTCTCACCCAGGCGTCGTGAGTTAAATTCCTCGACTGGTTAAGTTCTTCATTTACGACACAAGCATCATCTTCCGCTTACTGTGATGGTAGTCGGAGATTTTCAAATATTGTCAGGTTATTCGTAGCCGGGGAATATTTGTCTTTCTTCTTTTAAAAAAATGTCTATATTGAATGTTGAATGAATCTCAGATCTGACCTTTCAAGACTTCTAAAGTTATTTCAACCAAAGTTTCGATTCCGAGTGGTCATTTATTAATATCTATTGTATTTACATGAATACCAATTCCTAGGAGGCAGCGGGTCTATGGCATCCCTATTAAGGTGGAGAGGTATCTATCTATTCAGATCTAGTAACTAAACACGTTTAAAGCCATTTCAAATAACGAATCATTTCTGAGTTGTACCTGCACCGGGGCGATACTGAAAGTATCTCACTCAAATGATATTGAGAGGATCTATAATTTCATATGTATTATCCTTGGATTTATCCAACTGCACAAATGATTCAAGCATTCAGACGGGAGTAAAAAGCACCCGGAATCATTTTACTCTCCGTCTGAATGAGGCTTATCAGAAAATCAGTAACTGAAAGGCTTTATTGATATTGTAGAAAAAAAAACAGAAAGTCGGTAAGTAAATAAGACTTGATTTTGCTATTCTCAACTAAAAACGTGTATACATGGTGTCTGTAAACGCGTGGTACAAGTGAGAAATTGGTGAATTTACACCACTCGGAGAACCCATAAAATATTTATTTTTTTCAATCTGAACATTTGTTTTTATTTTTTTTTATTAATCAAAGAACAAAGTGATTATGCGATTCCCAACTAAACACATGTATAAAACACCTATATGGTGTCCGAAAACTCGTGGCACAAGAGAGAAACTCTTTACCTGCATTAGATTTGGAGTCTATTTTGTTGTATAGCTTTTTTGATTTGAGCTTTCGTTTTTGAGTAAATCCAGTAAAAAGTTTTTAGGTGAAATTTAAAAAATAATTCTTTCTACGTTTTTATCGGCTGTTTTCTGTCTTTTTTTAACCCTTTCGTTGACTAAAATAAAAGGAAAAAAATCGAAATGTTCAGATTGAAAATAAAATTTTGTACCATCCGCTTGAATCACTACTTTCCAGACACCGTGTATGGCTAAAAAAAAGTGTAATTGCCGTGTTTAAATTCGCGTGTTGTAAAATAATTAATACAAAAATTGTATAACAAATTATTATTTGTACATGCTGCCGAAATATCGAGTGGCGGCCAGGTCGCAGAAAGCGCCCGTGGAAACCTGTTTTTTAGTATAAATCGCATTTCCACATTAATAATATTAATGAAAAATCCGCGCTGTGGAACTCAAACCGCCCTCCCACCCACTTTTCTGCTTTCTAATACGCTGTAATGTATGTATTAGACCTGTTCTTATGTCTAAAAGTCGAACTTATACAAAAATATAACTAAAGTTGTGTTGTCCTTTTCAGAGTTTCTCAAACTATCCGACCGCGACCCACTTTTTTGGACAATAAGCTATGGTGACCCATCAGACTTTCATTTTCTTTACCACGTCATTTAAAAAATACATATATTAATTACGTTTTGCAAAAATGGACAATGCAAAAAGTCCTCATAAACTACGATTTTGTAGTTTGTCTAACGTGAGCTTGTTATTCAAAACTCAAAATTTACAGCTAAGGTTTCAATATATACGAGTACATATAAATTAAAAACATATAAACATGTGTAACAAACTTAAAACATAAATATATCTACCAAAATATTAAAAATATATATATACAACGACAACAATAAATCGTATTTAAAAAAACATTTCCTTAGTTTCTAAAATTAAGTTAGAAAAATAGAACATGTTTTTTTAGTATCACAGATAGTAAACTATCCATTGTACGTTGTCAAAAAAGAAAAAATAAATCCAGCAGCTCAGAACTTCGTTGTTACTTCTCTTTCTGACGCATGTGCGTCATTTATGAGAAAGAGCAAGATGTCTTATTTATAAAATTTCCAGGTCAACGTATCCAGATTCGGCTGAAGACGTTATTTCCGTCATGAGCTATGGAGCTTCGAAATATTAATTTAATTAAGGCCAGCACTCAAAAATGTCCATAAACATCACTTTGCAGGTTGCCAACTCAAGCGATACCGCAAATGAGTAATATGTAAATTGTATAATGGTAGTTAAAAAAATGTATAAGGTTTCAAAAGAAAAAAAATTTCACACTGTAATCTTTAAAATCTATAAAATACATCCCATATGGTCTGAAAATAGGTGCAGTTTGAAAACTAGTGAAATCAATTTTGAGAGTTGTACCCAAATTTCCAGTACGTATTTCATGTAGAATTCAAAAGATTGCCATTTGAGGATCATTTTCTTCTGAAACCTTAAACACTTTCCTAATTACCCACATATAATTTACAGATATCGTTCATATTATTTCTTGAGTTAGCAACCCGCAAAGTGTGTATTTTTGGGTGCTGACCCTTAAACTGTTACATATGTAACATAATACTAATAATAATAAATACGGCTGGTTTTCAGCAGTGCCCATAGAAATTATAACAAGTTACAGTTACATAAAATCTCGACACTTAATAAAGTATAATATTACGAAATTTAAAAAAATATACGTTTAATCTAAAACTATAAAAATAAAATGTCATATGGTTTGTAAATTATTTTTTATTTACCGCGCGTGAAGCCGGGTACTAAAACAAGTCAATTATGGAATATGTGTATGATTTTTATTATCATGCTCAAAAGCAATGATTCAACCACTCTTGATATTTTTATAACTGTGTGGGTGGGTGGGTACGCGGCGCAAACCGTATTCGCGCCTTTTTGTTTGTTATTTATTTGTCGTTTTTCTGTTTCCCCGTGACCTGACCCTTCCCCTACCCACTTTTCCATGCCCCCTTTCCACCCCCGCCGCGCCCATACCGGTTCGCACCCACCCGCCCCCCGCCCGACCGTGGAAAGCAACCCGCCACCCTGCAGGCTCCCCGTACCGCCCCCCTCCACCCTACTAGACACAGCTCGTGGTGGTCCACTCGACCCGAATGAAAATGGGAATGTGAAAAAATGGGAATGGTTGGGGTGACCACTAAACTGTTCATGACACGTTTTGGGACCAAGTATACCTACCAATAAATCATTAAAATAATAATTAGTTTAACGATAAAAATATTTTTTTCTTACAATAAACTTATGTGATTAACGAGTATTCTGTATCACAGAATCATCAAAATAATTATATCAATACCTTTGTGAAATAAGTCAAAATTTTATTTTCCATATATTAATTATTTCCATTTTAATAGACCACCATTCAGAATTGAAACGTTGCTTGAAATGGCTTTTAGCCGTGTTTGGTGACCAGATGTGAATATCCAGATATTTCCCCTTTTCCCCACCTTCCTCTCCCCCTTCTCCTTCCCCTCCCCAATACAAAATCCATTAATAATGAAGAAAAAGAAGTTTACCATTTCTTCTCCAACCTAGAATTATTATAACTTTATTAAATAACTAGCTGATGTTATTGAATTCTTGCTTATCATTAGGGTGCCATAATTGATTTGACAGCGAAAGTAACAATCTCCAAATAAAGAAACAATCATTTTAATATTTTGTTTTATTACAAACGTTTATTTTTTCAATGTCTAAATCATAAAGTTCTTAAGCAGGTACCTATTCGTGTTTTCCATTTTGAAAATATTCTACCAAAAAAAAAACCTTCTTCTTTTGTATATGCATTATGTGGCTAACCAGAGTGTTATATATATAGGCTAACCTAAATAAAACACTGCGGGTTCAATGTTTTTCATACTAATTTTAAAACGTTAAACAACAGTTTTACATATTGGATTTCATTCAAACTACTTTCTAAACCTTCTCGGCACTAATAAAAATAAACTGTGATATTTTCAGCGAGACCGGTCCAGTGATTTTCGAGAACAATGAGGACAAACAAACTTACAAACTTACATTAATTTATATATATAGATCACTATAATATTAATTACCGCACTTACCATGTTCATCATTTACCTGTGATTATTTATGAGAAACATATTTATGCTTATAAGCACCATACATTAATCATCCAACCTGCAGTAGTGTTAATTTGTTGGGCCACTATTATTATCGTTTGTTGTTTGTCCTGAGTCTCGTATATGATCGCAGCAATGTGCGTCATACGAATGCGGAACCAGTGTTAATAAAAACGCAAATTTAAGCAAAAAATGAAAAAATGCTAGACTTTTGGAAGATCTACGAGGATGAAGCAATATCTATTTATGTGGCGTAGTATAATTATTATCTTTGCTATATATCTAAGCCTAATCATGTAACTCAAGTCATAATAAAGGATCAAGGAAAATATAATAAAATTCATTGTCAGAATGGATCAACAAAAGAACGTTTCTAGCAGTATATAAACGTGTTGAATAGCATATACTCGTATATAAGAGTAAGATTACGACGATATTAAGTGATGAGGAAAATAGTAAATATTTACGCAAACACGTCCTTTCGTCGTTTCTATCGATACATTGCGAAATATATAATCTATCTAAGGAACCTTATTTTTGATATATTTATTAATGAATAAGTGCCCTTTGGTGAATGTTAAATTTGGTATTTAATTCGTCGCCCACAACACAAACAGGCGCATCTCATATTTAGCAACTTTACAGAAAAGCAAAAAAACTTTTGCCAGCTATTCGTGTTGTTATATGTTTCGCTAATGGAGTATTAATTACGTATTTAATTAGCGAAATATGTAATAAAATGTAAAAGAATCAGGAAATTTATTTTTAAAAATTCTCTCCTGGAAAGTTGCTAAATATGAGATACGCCTGTTTTGGTTGTGGGCGACGAAATATATTAAAAGGTTATCCATGACGGCCTCTGAGGGTTACGGCTCACGACTACGAATCCGGAGGTCGCGGGTTCAAATCCCTTCATGCGCATGTAAATTTTATTTAATTAATTTGTGTTGTTTCATAATGAATTAATTAAAAGTAATATATTGTGTATTTGCTGCACGTTCCAGAGTGGTAGATACTCTCAGTATCACTTTAGTGAAAGACCACCATTCCGAAATGAAACGTTGTTTTAAATGGCTTTATTACTTCCCAACCTCCCTCTTTCTCATCTCCTTCATTTCCCCACTATCTTCTGCCTCACAATATAACCGAATTGGGGATGCCATAGTCACACTGGCTCCATACGATTAGGAGCAGTTGGAACTTTTGTGCAGTATTCAGATAACAAAATATAACAATAAAAGAAAATCGTACACAGCAAGGGATTTGAGTGTTCGCGCGAATTTTTATTTGTTAAAATTACTTCAAACATAATTTTTTTGTTTTTTACTATTCGAATGTTCTACAGATTTAAAAATGATTCGATAAAACTCATCAACAATGTTTCAATAGTTTGATTTTCAAATTTTTAATAGCATTAATGCGCACTACACAATAAAGCCGTCAGTCATCATTAATTCAAAAATAGATTTAAAACATGGTCACCCCAGCTTGACGGTATAAAAATGTAAGAGGAAGATCATCCACCTCTGTTGGCTGCAAGTGTGGGTGAGGGGGTGGGGTTGGGGGCAGGAGGCGATGTGGTGGGGGTGGGTGGTAGCTCGGGGTAGATGGTGATTTATGTATAAGAGTCGCCTAACGGGCTGGCTGCGACTACAGCGCCACGACAGACACCTAGCGGCGGACTTGGAAAGCTCTGCGGAATAATTTTCGTATGCTCAGAATTATTTCCACAAAATTTCTTCGCCGTTGTGTCAACTGAAGTGGGGGGGGGTTGTGGGGCTGTGGGGGAGGGGTGCTCGGTTTCGATTAAAGCCGTTATAAAATAAAAGGTTCATTTCGTGTGATTTTCATTGTTCTTCCAGTTAAAGCCTTGCCCGTATTTTTAAATGATTAAAAACTGTTTCTTGAAATGGGAAGTTTTGATTCCGCAGAATATATATATATTTTTTTAATAAGAAAACTATTGTAGGCAGGACTGATTTAAACAAACATTTTATTCATTATTGCTATATTTTTTAAAACTAAACAAAAAATTTCAATTTTAATTTTTTTTGTACATTTTCGGTTATATTTTTTTTATTTGAACATTTGATGCTCTAATAATATCAACCATGAACCGAAATTGAGAAAGTGAAAAAAACGTTGCTTGAAACGGCTTTTAGCCATGCCAAGACCAGATCTGAATAGCCAGGTATTTCCCCACCTCCCTCTTCCCATTCTCCTACCCCTCCCCAATACCTTCAGCCTCACAACATTCCCCAACTGGGAATGCCATAGTCTCACTGGCTCCAGACAGTTGGGAGCAGTTGTTATTCTTGTGCGGTATTCATATAAAAAAGGCATATTGTGATTGTTAAAAACATACAGAGATTTTCTAAAAATAAATTAATCAAATGTTTTGGTGGATCTTTGAACTTTCTATGTTTTAGTGATCTTTCTTTCAACTCACCATTATTTTTTTTTTTTAGGTAATAATTCATTTACATAAACTTAAAACAATATAGTGAAGCTAGTATAATACCCCAAGCGCCTCTAAAATAGTCAATGATTTACTTATTGGATTTAGTTAACATATTCCGTAAATTATGTAATTTGTTAACTGTTGGCTGCGAATGGGTTAAGTCCGTAAGAAGTAAGTAGATACCCTGACAACTGCGCACAAATACTTATACGCCTCTGACCTCTTTATCCAGCCAATATCAACGTAGTTCAGAGGCGAGCACATTCTTACTATTTTATACTATTTTAATTTAGAATTTATATTTGAATATTTAAAGTGACAAGAATATGTCAAATTGTCATATTTTGATGCTTTGTTCTGACTAAGCTGGAAAGTTTCTACGGCCAATATTTTCTAAGTGCAAATAGCTTTTTCACCTAACCAAATATTTGATTTGTCTACTCTAAAACACTTTTGTTTAAATGTTGTCAAAGGATTTTTTTTAATTGTTTAAATTTGTGGCCTAGGGTAAATATTGCGAAAGGGTCAACAATTATAACTATTTAATCCGACTTACCGCTAGACTAATTTGAAAGGGTTCTAACTGCTGAAAGCAAAAATTAAGAATTGTGGGTGAAACTAATGAATTATATGTAATAAAACTTACTTACTATTATTTAATTATTATTATTTAATTTTCATTATTTATTTACTATTATTTACTGATGACTATTTACCGATTATTATTAAACTGTAAAGCCGCTCATCTCAACACAGGATTGTCCTAGTGAGATGAGTGGCTAATGTTTTGGTTTTTATATTTTAATTTAAGAATAAGTACATAAATAAATAAATAATATATGGCCATAACACTCCATCGATTTTTGTTTGTTTCTAAAACATCTCCTCAAGCGCTTTAAAATGCAAAAAAAAAGTCAAATATGCTTCTACAAAAAAGGTTTGAAAAATAAAGAAAATTTTACTTGAACACATACATATTTATATAAATTGTTTAAGTCACAATACCTACGTACTATGAATGAGAACGACCTTTTTTACAATAACGCACGGCACCAAATCGATCGTCAGTAATTTAACAGGTGGTAGGAACAGGAAATGAAGAATAGTACATAGACCAGCGGATCCCGAAGTGGGTTTCGCAGAACCCTGGGGGTTGCCAAACGGATTACGAAAGTTACGAATTCAGCTGTGTGACCTAAAACCTAATTTTAACATCAGGACTTCAAAAACGGTGGGAGCACAAAAAATGGTTTTTGAATATTAAGAAATAAGTTTAATATGTCAACATACTTAGTAGCAATGAAACATAATCTGAATCGTCACTCTCAAATAAAACATTACAATTTTGACCAAAAGTTTAAAGGAAAACTCAGTCAACGCCTTTAATTGGATACTACTCGGCTCAACATAATAACTCTTAGTAAGTCGTTCGATACCACAATAAAAGTAACGGAAGTGAGTTTCTATATTACTCAGTTAAGAGTCTTTTTAAAAAATTATCGTTACTATGATCAAAACATTCATCGGTTTCCTTTCTGTTTTACAAAATACAAAAGGGCTTCACGAATTTAGTCTTCCTTCAATGTATTGCATTAGACGTCCAGAATTACATGTAATTTATTATTTCATGGTGATAAAAACGGCAGCATTTTGTGGTTTGACCTCGATGTAGAATATAATCCCGTTTTAAAAAAGGACAGAAATATTTCCTGTCTTAGAGTTTTGTATCCTGTATTTTAAAGGATTCTGTTTTTAGAAAATTACTAACTGATTTGCCAACTGAAATTCAGAAACATTTATTTATTTGACCGTGGATATGAAATGCAGAAATTGCAAATTCTTCAGTTTCTTTAATTGCACAAATGTATATGCCACTTCCTTCTGTCTAACAACATACCATACCCAGAATGGTGAAGCCACGATCCCATTGAGGGAAAAAAACGTAAAATTTTTACCTGCGGCGCATTTTCAGCTTCATTGTGACATTTCAAATTCATATGCTACTCCCCTCAATTTCGATACATATCCCGATTGGGGATGCCGTAGTTCCAATGGCTCAGGGAAATTATGATTAATGTACAGTATTGTATCTCCTGCTCAGATGTATTTAGTAAGATGTACAATTTTTTTTCCTATTGGGTTCCGCCAATCTCCAAGCGGCTCTTTAAGGTTCCGTGGTCGAAAAAGTTCTGGAACCCCCGACATAGAGCGTAATATACTCATGAAAAATATTTGCTACGTGGACCTAATATAACATGAACAATATGGAGTAATCAACTCGTAGACAGTTATACCAAAAGAAATTTAATTAGACAGTTATTCATGTTAACCTTTTTTTGCAACATTTTGGGGGCTACCACAACAAGCATACTTTGTAATGTACAAATAAAAAACATTTCTTTAAAAAAAATACTGAACAATGCACCCACCGGTGGTAAAAGCAAAAAGTTAATATGGACCATTTAGAGAACGCCCGCACCGGGATAAATATCTAAATATTCTACGCATGGGTGCGAGGGTAGGCTACGACCGGATCAAACTCTGCGCCCTTGATGGACCTCTGAATATTCCGTTACCTACGCCGTTCATAGTTTTCTATTTTCAAAATTTTACTCAATAACATTAAGTTCGATAGTGTACCCACTTGAACATTTTTGCTTGTATCACTTATATCCTGGTATTGCTCAATTCTTAATAAGTGTTTCCCAAACTGTTTCAAAATTACTAATATTGAGCATAGTTATTTAAAAAAACACTTTTCGCTAATTGAAGTGGACAGAGAAAAAAAAATCAACAAGTTAAGTGACGATTTAGTCACGGGGATGACGGGTGGTCGCCTTGACAACCAGCAACAGTATGCCACCCCGCCGCCTACCATCCTCCTTATCCCCCACAGTCCCCACCGCCCCTCGGGGGGACACAGTATACAGTAAGGTACACCCCTTACCGTAAGATGGGCGAGGATCGGATTTGATGTATTATATTGCTACTGAGATGTACACACGAGTACAACGATACCAGGTTATTATGATATTTTCGCCTAAAAGTGTCGAAACGTTAATTGTGGAATGGAGGCTGTTTTTTTGTTAAATTAGTTATATATGTTTTTAAATGATTTTCAAAATATGACAGATTATTAATGCAGTTAAAGAGAGAAAAAATGTTTTTAATAACACAACTATAAAAATTATCTTAATAGTGAGTTCAGAGATCATAAATAATTTTCTAAGTAGATCGCCAATGCGGTTCCGCAACCTTACTGTTACATGGTTCTAGTCATCGCGCCGTACCAAGACGATTGCTTGAAACTTTAATAAACATATATTTTTGCAGTTCTGTACGAATTTTTCAACTCTGTAATGTAGTGTTGTTACGAATTGTTATTGGTATAACGTATATGTGCATTATATGTAAAGATAACTTGACTTTATTCGTCATAGCTTTGAACCATTAATTTCTCCAAAGCAACTTATTTGTAATCCTTTCAAAACAAAAACAATTATTTTGGAAATGTTTCAAATTGACATAAATTATTTGGCCGCTGACCAGTGGCGTCTCTTTTTCCCCGCTGCGTAGCGCAGCATCCGAAATCTACTCACAAGTGAAGACTTTATCCCCTTTACCACACCCCTCCCCTTATCTGGATCCGAATATGCCAGAGAGTTTCATCGTCGCTGCGTCCCTCTCCCACACATCGGCCCAGACCGTGGGAAACAATGCATCGTCTCGCTCGCATCCCCCCCCCTCCCGTTCCAACCCTCAGAAACACATTTTGACAGAAGTGAGTGTTGCGATGGGATTTGGGAAGAGAAGGGAGATTTGTCTGGGCTATTCTAACTTCAAAATGCGTGGTGTCATTGTTGTCATGTAATGAGAATATAAATTCGTTCACAAAAAAATTTAAATCAAACGTAAAGTGTTACAAAATCGTGGATGGTAGATTTTATCTGATGAAAACTTACAAATTTAACTAATTGTGTGATGAAGTACATAATTAAATTATTAATTTTAATGGTGTTATTAATTCAATGTCCGTAAAAGCGGAATTCCGACACAAATTTCTCCCACTGCATACCTACTATAATAAGAAACTTTAAAAATATACGGGTATATTCATATAGATCAGCAAACGCCCGTTCTGAATATATAAATTTTATTTCAAGTACGTAGATTTATAAATCGTTATTTAAAAGTGAATAAAAAATCAGCTCATAAAAACACCGTGTTATGTTGCTACCATTGCATTTGGAACATCTGACGACATGTGAGCATTCTGTTTTTTTATTAGTATGAGAAAAAAAAACAATTTTGTTTTGTATTTTTAATATATATATTTTTTTAGTTTTGGCAAAATATTAACTTAGTTTGGGTGACTTGAAGCTCTATGATTGTCGTTCAATACAAACAACTATTATTCGTGAAAGAAATTAGAGTATTCATGATCAAACCAATTACCAATACGGATATGTTAATGGTCAATACTATTATTATTCTTCGAGTTAAAGTTTCTAAATAGGTACATAATTTTATTACTTATATTTAGTTATGGTTTACCATGAACAGAATGTACAATTATGTACGGTAAAGCTCATCCTTGTTTTGACATTTGACATTCTAACCTCAAAACTGACCAAAACCGACCTGCCATAGATTTGAAGCGTTTTGGCGAACTTGAAACTGCCAAAATTATTTTAACCATGAAAACTAACTTTAGAAAAAAAAACTGGTATTTAAGTTTGAACGTCATTATTGACACAAAAAAAATTAAAAAATGGACTGGATTTACTTATTACAAATATCATACAGCCAATGATTGTATACATATTATTCATCCCTTCCTTACTACTAAACATTTTTTAAACGTATTGCTTGAAAACAAACGTTTTTACAACGTGTTTAAAATTTGAATAAATGGTTTCCAGAAACCCTTTCACTCTGATGGTCATGGAAATACTAGCATATTTTTGGATCTGAATGGTGATCTCATTTATTACCCTCGATACCCTAGCATTGAACTCGACGAGAACCAGAATTTCAACCGTAATAAAACCAATATTTAACGAAGAAATTAACTCCTACTATACCAATTTATTGCATATCGTTTATCCGTAATAAAATTAATTACGTTAAGGATTATCTCCATAATTCAATAAATGATTTATGTAACTACGGTTTGAAGAGGGAGAAAAATTGTTGGAAACCCGTTTTTACAAAAAATGGATTCCACCACTTATAAAGTGTTGGGCTTGGAAAGGTTATTGAAGGAAAGCAATAATTTTTGTTAATTTTATAATGGAAGGTTAACTGAAAATCATTTCAATTCAAATAAGTACGTAGATACGTTCTATGTAGATAGATACCTTATTGGAAAAGAAACATTGATTTTATTATGAGAATAGCCCCTTTCGTTCGTTTGAATGTATGGGTGATGGTTATGACTACCGTGAATGAGATGGGATGGTAGACGTAATGGAGGAGGGGGTATTCAGTTATTATGAGTATTATTCGGTCTGCGAGTTATAATACATTATTGTATTACGACGTGTATAAATTTCGATGCGGTGTTAGGATGGCGCCCCCTATGAACGTGTACCGAATTACTTGCAATAAATAATTGCGTCATACAGAGAAAGCTTTTTGTTGTTGGTATGATTTTTTATGTTGATGAAGGACTGGTTACAATAAAAATACAAATAAGAGATAATTTTTCAAATTCTAAATACGGCTAAAAACAACTATTTGAAATATGCGTGCCCTTTGAAAAATGTGAGTATTTACTAAATTATTATTTTATCCAGTTTAATAAAAATGTTATTTGGTATTTAATTCGGCAGGACTTTTTTTCTATACGTAATTATATTATTCTGATGAAAAAAGTATTTAAAGCTGAGTAGCCTGCCATCTACTGCCGACGGTCAAAGCTCCACCAACGCACTTTAAAAGTTGTGACGGTTATCTGTACAGATGTCGCAAATGAATTAATATTTTTATTACTCGGCAGAACTGTTTCATAAATAAACCTAAAAACTATAAAAAATATATAGTAATCCATTCATGTATTTTATTTTTAAGTTTCTTGAAGGTCTTGAGATTTAAATCTGCAGTAACAATTTAATCCATTTCATATTCTGTGTGTATACCCACCAACAAACATTCATATCAATATTTAAAAGCACTAAGTGCTAAAATTTTATTTATATAAAATCTTTAAATTAGCGCCGACTGTGAGCGCGGTATTAAATAATTTAAATAAGTACAAATTCACTTTGAAAAAGTGGCACTTTGGTGAAAAAACTACACGAGTTCCATCAGTTGTTATAATGGGTCATCTATAATTACATATTCTTCCATTCGACCCTCCGAACATTTAAAAAGTAACTGATTTCTTTTAAAATTTATTATTTTTCCAACAAAATAGCTACATGCGTGCCATCTATTGTACCGCTACGAACTTTTGAGCTTTGGCGTAAAGTCAACCGTTTTATTATTTGTTTTCCTTTTGCAGCGTTAAACAAACCTTCTGCTGATATGATCGTATGTTTTCTGGGGGACAAAATCCAAATAAGAAAGCTTCTGTAATATTAAATTATAGATGGTCATATCAATATAAATAATATTGAGATAATAAAAATAAGGACAAAAAGTTTTTGTCAGAAGTGGGATTCGAACCCACGCCCACAGAAGTGGACTGCGACCTGAACGCAGCGCCTTAGACCGCTCGGCCATCCTGACTGTAGTTAAAACTGTCAAAATAAGGATTATAAGAAAGCCTCCCTTAAATATTATTTTATATCATAATATATTATCAATTATGAGGCAGTAATGCAGAACTGCTTATTATATTTCCAAAATGGGAGGAATTGAGTTATAAATGCGTTAAGGAATCGACTGACATTATTATTTTTACGGTAAAAAGACAAAAATCTTTTAATTTTTCTTCTCCTTTTTGACAAAACGTACTATTTCCAGCAAAAATAAGTAAGTATTTCCGCAAAAGTAATTTTTCGTGTTATGGCAATGTGTCCTTCTAATAAAATATTGAGAGAAATGATACAATTTTTTTTTGCAAAACGCACTATTTTGCCTAAGATATATCATCAAATTTAAAAACAGTGAACGAAATGATTTTCTCGTTGTTTACTCCTGGCTGAAAACTGAATCAGCAAGAGGACAAAAAATCTTCTCCGTACCTACACATTTTCTAAATGTTTTATAGGACAGGATGTATGGCAGTGAGGCATGGAACTAGCAGAGGAAGGATGAAAGTATACTGAATGCTCTAGAAATGACATCTCTGAGACGAATGTGTGGTAAAACCATGTATGATCGTGTGAAAAATGTTAAAATTCGTAAATAATGCAAGGTTGATATAAGCGTAGTGAGCAAGATTAAGAAAGGGACGCTTAGATGGTTTGGGCATGTAGAGCGAATGAACGAAGAAAGAAGTGTAAGGAGAATATATGACGCGAATGTGAATGGAAGGAAGACATAGCACGATCAAGTGAATCAAATACTTAAGTTGGGCCGTGTCAGAAGTCGGAATGACAAAGAGAATGTATGAAACATTGTATGAAAGCGAATGAAGCAAGAAGTGTATGCCAAGATCGAGATGTTTGGTCCGTCCTCTGTGCCTACCTCTGCGGGGAAACGGCGTGATGGTTAGTTAGTTAGTTAGTTAGTTAGTAAAAGGATATAAAATAGATAATAGGTCAGTTGTGCAAAATGAAATAACTAAATTCATGAATTTAAAATATTGAAATAAAATATTATTTATTCATTGCCAGTTTAGCAGTAATGGTTCCAATTTTATTTTCGAATAATAAAAATATATATATATATATTGTAATGCTATGCTCGTAGATTTATTTATTAAAATTGTACAAATATTTATAACATTACAGATTATTAATCTAATTAATTATAATTGTACCGTTTATGCAGTGTATATGCAATGCAAAACGTTATACGACGTAGAAAACAGATCGATTTCCTGATCCACCATATTTAGGAAGCACGTGGCTCTCCCAACAGGTGAGTTCACAAGTAATTTAGTACGGCTCGCTCGACTGTATAAGAGGCTGTGACGACGTCCTCAAGATTGAAATTCTGGTACAAAAAAATTCATTTGAGCCAGAATCTCATTGTTAAATATTTTATCGTTAAGCAAAAGAAAAAATACTTAAGTAGAACAATCCCTCTACATGTCTCTAAGGAGTGGTAATTGGTCATCCCCAAAATATAAATAGATGGGTATAGCTAAGGGTACCGTCCGTAGAGACGAAAAAATAAAAATCTTAAAAAATTCATGTGCACTCTTTCAATGCACAAAATGTAAGTTGGTTCGCGTGGGGCCCAAGTGATCGAATTCGACTCCAATACACTTAACACTAGCGTGTTGTATAATAACCTTAGTGTTTGTGTGTTATGAAATGAATAAGAATTTCGAATTACGAAGCCTAGAATCTTGTATGCTTTGTTTATTAAATCATTCATTCATATGTTGATGAAAAGTTAATTTACTATCATAAATAAACCCAAGATCTTTGATTTGGTTAAGGCGTTGGAAAAAAATGTCGTTAATTTTATATTTAAATACATTCGGATTAGTCGATCTGATAAACGAGACCATGTTGCACTTAGGCGTACTAAAGCTCAAGCAGTTTATTTTGGCCCAGTTTGAGACGCAGTCGATATCATGTTGGAGAAGAACGCAGTCAAACGGGCTTTTAATTTCACGATATAGTTTCGGTATGCTGTCGGTACCATTTTTTAGTTCTTCTGAAAAGTGTGATTTTTTGAAAAATGCTGTTTTCCATTATAGCCCTACAATTATTGTGGCTCGACAATAAAAATACATCTTGAATGTTTTTTCTTCTCTCGGATGGTGGAAAAATGATACACACTGTGGTGATATAATAACTTGCAATAACTCATTATTTCAAAACTTTTAGCTGGCCCTACAGGTGAACAAAATAAATATGCCTACAAAATCAAGCTACACTTTTGAACTACAGTAAATAGTCATCTAGTGAGGTTAATTTCTCAATGTTTGCCGTGTACTATGATCACCGAGAGATTCCGCGCTGAAGTCGACAGACTTCATTGATGAAATTATTATAAACGTACGTTGACATGTTATTATTACGATTAGTTCCCGATTTCACCGCCAACGATCACTCGATGGTGGCGCTATATTCTAAACACTCTATACCTACCTGAACAACTCCGGAATGTGTGACTACTACAAGGGTGCTAGTATTCGGCAGCGCGGGTAATTTGTTACCATAAGAGTTTATAACAATGGTTTCGTTGTTTTTATTTTATTTATTTTTAGGAAAATGAACAGCAAATCAACAATTAACATGCATATAATAATTCAAAATAATAAATCATGCCGATTATAAATTTTCCACTGCTGATGATAAATGCTGTGAGTAAAGTGTGATAATATACAGTTTTAATTCAGTTAACTTAAATATGTTAGTCGGAGGGGAACATAGGATTGGGATAAAGGTACACAGGATAGGAGTAGATGGAAAGGTGGTTTAACCCTTACCACTCCTTTGTCGGGTGCCAGCCGAGATCACTATTTGTACGCTACAACTCAGTTGTCGGCTGGCGGGTGACAAGATATGACGTGCGCGCGTGGTGTATTTTCGCGCCCAAAACTTGACACGTGATTATTCGATAAAAACATTTAAATTAACGTTTTAATAAGATTTCTACTGTTTTCCGTTTTTGTTTTACTATAAAATAACCTTTTTGTGATTATTAATATCAATAAATTATATAATGCCTATCAATAAATTAATATTTTGACATTATTTAAATTAAAGTTGGCTGACAACAAATATTAAAAAATAATGGAGTGGTGAGGGTTAAGTTATCAGTTTGAGAGCGATCGTGTAATGGATTTTAGTTTAATATCATGTATAGTTAAAAATTTCAATGTGGTAATTATTTAAGTTGAATGCATACGTCGATCTGTAGATAAAAGTGTTTTGATTAGAACTGGTTTTGCAATAAGGGATATAAAAAGTAAATGGACGTCTGCTGTTGCGATTTAGGATATGGAAGAATAGGCGTTCGAGAAGATCAGGACTGTCAACTAAGTTGTGTGCGATTTTAAATAACATTGCTGCATCCGCTACATATTTCTTCGGCAAGTTAATGTTTGTAAATTGAAAAAGTGTGCCTAATCTTCAATGCTAATATGAGACCTAAAAGAGCAGAAGTTTATGTACGGTATATTGCAGAATACTGCGAACATATGAGAAGTTTAGTGTTTTGAAAATTCTAAGATCGTTGAGTTATTTACAGGCACGGATGATGAAACCAAGCATACATGATGCTTTAATTACTATATGGTCGATATGTTTGTTGAAATTCAATTTATTACCTAGTATGACCCCAAGGTTTTGATTTCTGTTAAAGCGCACGACGAATCGTTTAGAGACATTTATTTCCAGAAAGTGGGTATTGCAATATAAACTCAAACGATGCAAATTCTGACAATCCTCTATTGAATTAATAGATTAAAAAAAAACATGTTTACTGCATACAGCATGGTTTGTGATTTTTAGAAAAATTACTAACATCATTGATGTTAATTTTAAATAAGAAGGGCCCCAACAAGATGCCTTGAGGAACTCCAGATGTAACAGTAACGGTGTCCGATTTATATCCAGCAAACACTAATATTTTACTACAGTTGGAGATGTAAAAAGAGAGCCAATGTCAAAGATTGCCGTGAATACCTATTTTTAAGATGTAATGATAATCAAATCATACAAGCAGAATGCAGAAAACCCAAAAACAGTTTAATTTATTTTAAATAATCTCTTGAAAGCCGGGATGTCACCATGAATTAACAGTTTCATATCCAAATTATATTAATATTTTCATTAACGACAAAATATTTGTTTATTTAAAAGAATAATACTCAAATATCCATATCACTTGACTATGTCAGGAATGTATCTGAGGTGGACAGGGGATGAGGAAACTCAAGGAAATAAGTACTTAATTTTTTATTGGTTAAATGCAATAATTTTGCCCATCTTTTCAAAACTTTTATTTAAGAAATATTTTGCATTGCAATTATTATATTTCTTTATTCCACTTCAGAACAACATGAATACGATTTCCACTTGTAACTACAAATAAAATGCTCTTCATTTCTTTCCTAGTCCTGTCCTCATGGCCCTAAGCAGGGCATTGGGATTTGCTCCACAGAAGCTGCGGAAGTCATCAGTGTCCAAAGTCCACACCAAGAGACCAGCCAGATTATTTAAGGCGGCATACTGACTCTGTAAATGAGAAAGGGGATCATTGAAATAACCCTATCTCTAACCATCATCTCTAACTTACTTGTGTTATAATAAGACAAATATATTGTAAAAAGACAGGTAAGGTAAAATGAAGATTAGTCTTTGTCAAGGCAAGAATAAGTGAAAGGCAGAAGAAGCAGAGGATGTCCAACAGTGCCCTAAAAGCATGTATTGTCGTCAGGGTCTGAAACATCTGAAAACACTTCATTCCAAGATTCGAACCATTTCCCTGTCTGATTTTCTCTAACTACTGGCAGCTATTTTAATGTCTGTCTATAGAGAGCCTGGTGGCAGAAAGACATTACATTTCAGAACTATTCAAGAGAGGAAATCGAGATTCTCAACAACCGACTCAAGAAGACGTAAATGTTTGTCCATAAAACATGTTGCATATTGATTTAAGACGGCAGACACAGCTACCGAGCTCAGAAAATATTGAACATTATCGCAATTATTGGTGCTTCAGAACTATTCTTACCTTTAGAAGGACGGTATTTACATCTTCGTATGCAACCCACTGGTCTCCCTTCGTTGCATAACTACTGACATACACAGGGTCATTTGACACCACGTGCCAACCAGCTTCTTCTATCAACATATCGCAAATCTCGTAGTATGAGAAGAATCCTAGAAATAGAGGAGTTTGTCATTGGTACATTTATCAATCATGGGTGGTTTATAAATTATGTTAGTATATCAGGTAAATCTTCGGTTTATTATTAATAAATGACATAATGTCAATGGTGTATTTATTGTTTTGATTTAAACCCTTCAAAGATTTTTTTAGTTGATGACGTATCGTTACTAAGGAGAGATGGAATATTTAGTGAGTATTATAAAAATTTGGGAATTCAATAAAATTATAATAACGTACGAAATAAAAGAAAGAAAGCAAGGTGTGCCAGAGTATTCGCGAATTAGAGTGGAAAGCTGTGAGAACTTTTTGAAACCAAAGTTTTCAAGGGATAACTTTTTGAATCGAGGTATAATGGCCAATGGGTTCTTTATCATGGGTTTTTGAAGCAGTATGGCAGATGTAGTATTTAAAATTGAATGGCGTTAATATCGTGTTGAGTTATACTTCTATCTTATTCTTGTTTCAATTGTGGGATGGGCTTTGGCAAGATTTTCTGCTCAATGCGTTCAACCCTTGACTTAAAGACTTCATTTCAAGTTGTGACGTTGGTTGGTAAGTTTCTTGTCTCTTAAGTAAAAATAATAATTTTACTCTACCATCAATACCGGTGAATGGTCCACGTTTTCCAGGTCCGCTAGCTTCCGCGCCAGGGATGTTGAGCGCTTGGTTAGAGTTTGGAGACTTCAGAGTGTAAGATCTTCCACTTGTCTGGATTCCTAAAACCAGCTTTTCAGGTGGACATCCATGGTCCAACCATTTATTTACACTTCCAATCTAGAAAAATAATCATATTTACAGCGTGAAACAGAGTTTGATGTGTGTGTGTGACAGTGTTTTTTCTTCTCTCTATTAACTGCTTATCTAATTAGAGGGATTATAATATATTAATTGTTTTGTGTTTAATTCGTTGATCTCAATTTTTTTTTTTTAATTTAATGTGAATTAAATTTAATAATGTTTTTATTAAGTTCTGCAAGTATTTTTAGCTTTTATTATTGTGACAACTGCCGAAACAGCTTTCACAATAATAAAAACTAAAAATACTTGCAAAACTTAATAATAACATTATTAAAATTGATTTACATTAAATTTGAAAAACAAAAAGGATTATAATTTGTTTTTTATTTGTTGATTTTTCTTGGAACTTTTTTATAGGTGCATTTTTAATATTGCCCATCCCACTAGGCGTACGCCTGTATTGAGATGTCAAATTACAATATAGGTTGTTCGGCTACCTAGAGTACATGACAAATTTGAAAAATTGGCATTTAAGAGGAACGGCTGCGGGTCTTGTTTCATACAAAACTTAATTTTGGATTTGAGGTCAAAATACTCACCTAAACCTAATGATCTTTTTTTCATCAAAATGTATGATTTAAAAAAAAAAGTTTTTCCCCGTCTGCTTTGAAAATATCATGAAATATAAAATAAAATAAAATATTAAAATAATCATAATGGTAGACTTTAAATTAAATTAAAAACGACCAATTTACGTTGGAACACAAATTTGCCGTACATAATTTAAAACATCGACCCGAAAAAACCTCTTTTTTTAATACGTTTTTTTTTTAATGTTTTGTTTTTATATTTTTATCTACGTAATCACATTTACATAGCAAATACGATATATATGTTTTTTAAAACGATAAACCCGCAAATAATTTTCTAAGTTACCTCTAAAATTATGAAAATTGATTTTATTCATGACATATACTACATTATTTAAAACAAAAATAAATAAAATACTTCTCACACGTACTACATATTTACTAAACAAAATCCGTGGTGCTGGGTAGAGAATTGAATTTGTTAAGGGGATCCACTTCATAAAATTCGAACGAAATCACGCACTCCTTATGCAAGTGGTGATAATGTTGAAATTCCCGCTCAACACTTGCCGCGTGTTTCGATTTACGCAGAAAAAGAATCACGAAAATACCTGTTTTATTTTATTTTATAAAACTCGGGCATAAATATTAAAATGTTTTTTGGTCATGTTCTAAAAACTTGCCACGATGAACAATATGACAATATCCAAAAAGTAAGAGATTTTTCACATTTTTTTAAAGATCTAATACTTTATATTTTTCTAAGCTTAAAAGAAGAAGACTTTTTTGTTTATTTAAAACGAAATGCCAGGGTGTGTTCTACTTGCAGTATTTAATTAAATTATCTATGACATTTCTATGCCATCAAAATTTCAAACCAAAAAAACGTGATTTCGCATCACTTCCCATCAGTGGTGGGCGAAGCGGTTGGATGATCCGGATCACTGATCCGGATCACTCACTACAGGTTCGCTGATCCAGCTCGATTGTCCTCTCCCTCGCTCCCTTGGCCCTCCTAATGACGTCCTTAAGACGCTCTTACACGATACTTTTTTCGTCCAGTTTTCATGTGGATTGTCTTTACAGAGAGCTGATTTAGTGATCCGGTTCACTAAACCGAGCCGCTTCGCCCACCACTACTTCCCATTGCATCGCCTTAATGGCTTCGTACTTAAAATTTGTTATAAGCTGGGATATTAAAGGATAATACTTTTTTTTTACTTTAACTTATTGAAGCTTATAATCCTCATTGTCATATGAAAAAAATATATATGCGACCGCCTTAGGATTCTAGTAAGTATCCTTTCTTCGAACATGTGGAGATTGTTAAATTAGTGCAATAGGATATTTTATTAATCGAAGAAAACATTATGTACACACTTGTGTTTTATGGATGATAACATTTACTGCACAAAACAAAGATAAAATGATATTGTATAAAACATGAATCATGTCAAAGATAATCTTTATTACCAAACACGCCTTATTTGTTCGATGTATCACAGGATAAATTTTTAATTCGTGATATTATAAATTAATGATAAACGATGATTGACATTACAGTAATGAAAAGACTTTTATTCTTACCACCGAACCAGAATTCGGGTCTCCTGTCACTTTACTCATTGGTGCCATAAACGTTGCGACATTTTCCTGTTGGTAATCGTAGGACATCAGGAGGACAAAGTCCACTATAGCGGAGATGTTTTTGACATCGTAAGCATTATCAATCAGGTCCTCTGCAGCTCCTACGGCCACTGAGAGTAGCTTATCCCTTTTTACAAGACGATCCTTGATTGCTTTCAGAAGAGTCACGAAGTTGGTCAAATCGATATCAATGCCACCTCTCTGAAAAGAATTGTGTAATAAAGTAGTTTGAATGATTGTCGTAGGAAATCCACATTCGTGTTAGTTATATTTGACAACTTTTTCGGAAAGACAGCTAAAATACTATTCCGAAGGTATTACTATTTGAGAACAATAAAAAACATTGCTTATGTTGGCGTGTATTTACCTTGGCAGGATATTCCCAATCCAAATCCACTCCGTCAAAACCATAGTATACCAAATACCTGAGAAGATGATCAGTAAATTTGTCCCTGGCTTCTGGTGTTTCGGCCATCTAAATTTAAAAAAAAAACATAAAGACAAATTTTTAGATAGAATTTTTTTTCCATGTTTGTACTATGTTGGATCGGTGATTGAAACCTTACCACACTTGAGTTTGGGAAATTTATAATTCAGTAAAAATTAATAGTGTACATTTGTTACGCATGTACCTAAATCATTTAATTAATACTCGTAGTACTCAATATTATATACATACAAATAAATATAATTAAAATATTGTGTATACGTGCTGAAAACGAGTAAAAAACATTGACCACGCATAAAACGCATGATACGTCCATTACTGCCGGCAGACCGCCGGCTACTATTATCGACCGCGCTTCGTGGCGCACGACTCTCGCTCACAACCGCATCGCTCAGCAAGTAAGCAATGCACGCAGGTATGCGTATACATTCACAATAATAATTGGATGATTTGTACACCGCAGTTTTTTGTGAAAAATCACCGGCGCTGAGACCATATTAACAACTTTTCCCTGATTTTTCGACTTTTTTTCAAATTTTTAATATTTACATACTAGCTGACGTGTACCCTGCCTTGCTCGGGGTTATGAATAGCCTTGAGTAAAGTTTTAAAGTTTAAATTTAATGTTATTGCTAAAGGGGAGCACTAAAAAATACACACTTTGTAATCTGCTGACTCAATAAATACCCAGATTGGTGTATCTAAAAATTCTACACAGGTAGTTAGAAAAATGTATAAGGTTTCCAATGACAAGAGTTCTTGGACTGTAAGCTTTTGAGTTGAATATCTAACTCATCCATAAAAAGATATTTTTAAATCTGGTTTCCTGAAATAAAAGTTGATTAGTATTACTGGCTTTAACATTTTATTACATGACATCATGAAAACTATAAGACGATTTTTTTTTAAATAACGATATAACTTACACAATGCACTGATTCAACACTGGTCTTCGATGTCTATCGGGTAAACTATCGCATAGAATAGATGAGGTGAGAACGCGGCTTAAGCAATAAAAAAATAACATTATAATTCCGACAGTTTAAATTCAAATTTGGAGAAAAAACGGTAGCGACTCTATTGATTAAAAATATAACTACAATAGAATAAGGCTGATGATATTATAAAGTTTTCAGTCGTTATTTATGTAGTTCATATTCACTCCGCTTGGCGCGCCAATAAAAATGTTAGCGTTTTAAAACGGTCAAAATAGAAAACACAAAATACAAACTCGATATAAACAATAATGCAGAATTATATTAAAGGTGCTGTTTTAGAATGTGTGAGCATAATTTTTAAGATTGAAGCTCGAACTAAGCAAAATCAAAAATACAACCAAATGTCTACCTTACTGAAGTGCGAAACGTACGAAAAAGTCGATCAAATTCGAATCTTTTGAAAAATAAATGAACTCCGGGTGTCACAAGTGCGGTTCACACGGAAATCTACCCTGTTTTAGATCGAGATGTGGGAGAAGTCAAAATCAAACTTTTTGAAAAATATCTCCGCTGATCTAATTAGATTTTTAATATATGGATGTTTGTAAATTGGTAGACTTTTAATATCCGTGGTGTCAATATAGTGGGTACCTACTTATTACCTAAACGGTGCATTCGATTCATCACGGAATTTGTTTTTGCATTGGTTCCTGTATTGTTACAATGGTAAGGTACCTTCTGACGAACCATTCTACTTGGTTTATGAAAGTTAAACAACGAATTTATAACAATAATCTATTATTTTCCGTATTTCGTCAGATAACCGAGCTATTGCAGCCAGTCTTACGGGTTGTACGATATTATTAGAAATAAAAAAAATATATTAATGTAAAGGAAATTCATCAACAAACTGACCAGTGGTTACTTCTTCAAGCCTTTGCAAGCAAACTACTTCTGTCAATTGATTCTTGGAATTCAGAAACATGTTTAGAACACGATGAAAAAGGACTCAAGGACTTTAATGAAAAAAATTACCACTGAATATTTCTCAGACCCTTCATTCCACCCTCCAATAGAAAGAAGGACCTTAATGCACGGGTTGACTTCCTTCATCATCCTGAAGTAGTAGAACTGCTGCATGCCACCGGACTCCGGAAGGTCGTTAGCGGGGTCCAGTGACATGGTGAGACCCTCAATGCTGAGACCAGCGAAGGCATATACGTAGTGGGTGCACAGGGTGGGGTCAATATTGCTGACATTGAAGGCGCCGAATGTAGGACGGTAGACGGCCCAGCTCTGGTAGTAGCAGAACATCACCTTCTCTGATGGGAAAAAAGGAAAATAATAATAATATTATTCTTTTTATTCCAGGTTACATGCAATGTACTCCATATAGGCATTATAATAGACAATAAAATATATAAAAGATAAGAAATAAAATTTAAAAAACCTCCATTATGCATCAAATTTTTACATGAGGATTAATTTAAACAAAAAATAAAGTAATTATAACCATAAATAAATTATATTTACACTTTCCTTTAATTATTTTTAAAAAAAGAAAGAGAAACATTCCCTGGTTACGAGTAACCTAATAATATTTGAAAATCTCCTAGTACCATCACAGTAAGCGAAAGATCTTGCTTGTGCCGTGATGGAGGACTTCGTCAGCCGAGGAATTGACCTCACGACACCTGGGTGAGACCCGGACGCGATGCCAACTCAGCCACTGACAGGTCGTTGTATATTACATTATATGTTCCTCTTATGGATATTTTCGATTTTTTTTGTATTAGGGCGTTTAGCCAACCGATTGCGGCTTGCATCGAGAGTTGGCCACTTTATGCCACATTGTAGTATAAAAAATTGACTCTACCTTATGTAAACATTTCGCTGGCACTGCAAGACCTCGGTAACCGCAACAATTGTCTATAAGCCTTGTTGTATTGAACTCTTACGGCATTCCATTGTGCTTGGGTATAGTTTATCTACAAGTGTACACTGTACAGTATACATTGAAGAGGAACGGCTGCGCTGCCTGTTTCATAAATAACTTAATTTTGGATTTGAGGCCAAAATACCCATCCAAACTGAATGACATATTGTTTTAATTAAAGGTTTCGTAAATTTCTAGTACGTATGAGAAGTGTTTTATTTGTTTTTCTTTTAAATTATGAAGAATACGCCATGAAAAAAAATCAATTTTAATAATTTTTAGAGGCAACTTAGAAAATTATTTGCGGGTCTACCGTTTTTTTTTTTTATTATCATATTTGCTATGTAAATATGATTACATAAATAAACATATAAAAACGAAACATTAAAAAAAACGTTTTTTTCGGGTCCTTATTTTAAATTATAAATAAAATAAATTAAATTTGTGTTCCAACGTATAGTGGTCGTTTTTAAATTAATTTATTAATTTAATGTAAAATTACTCTCCATCAAATTAATTATGAGTTTTGTAATGGAAACGACTGGTTTTGATTTTAATAACAATAATAATACAATTATTTTAATTTTTTAGGCGCATATATCATATGGATGTGGATGAGGGTAAAAAAAAGACCAACGGCTCGCGGCGTTGCCAAGCGGTCACCTATCCAAATACTGACCGCGCCCGATATTGCTTAACTTCGGTGATCGGACGTAACCCGACGTGTCAACATGGTAACCCGTTGACGAACATTTAACCAACAATAAAATTGATAAACGATCAACATTATGAGAAAGTCTAACTGCTTTTGTCATTGTTATGTGTTTTTCAACGTACCTTAGAGTTTCATTTATTTTTAACCTGTAATAAGCGTTTTCAATCTAAGACGTTCGGGGTTTAAAGATGAATGGTGATTATTAACACCTGCAATGCTGCATCCTACCTTTGATCAAGGAGCAATGCACGCCACTGCTAATGCTACACTACAGTAATGTTTTCAACTTTTCTATAGTAAATAATCCTTTCCACTAACCAGAAGAAAAAGAGCCATTTCTTTTTTAACACATACAATATAAATACACGTGAAATTGTTAATGTGTAGAACATTGTTTAAAAAATAAATTTCAATATTCTTTGAAAAACATTTAAAAATATATGACTTTTTTATGACAGCCCATAAGATAAACGATATTGCGTTTATTAGTTCTTTCAAGTGGGAAAAGGTGGCGGTAAGCAGCAAACGTCAGCCACCCACAGAGCAAATAATACATAGAGATGGTCTAACACACAAGGGGAAGAAACCAAAATAAGAGAGGCGGGGGGGGGGGCGAGCTTGGCGTGCCGCCAATTTAAGTAAAACGGCAACTATGAAAAAGGGTTCGGCAGTATTTAGTTTGAACCATAGTCAAAATCACGCGACACAAACGTGGACGGCAGTGAACCAAAGATGGTTCCAAATGGGTAACGCGTGACCTTTGCATCCAGCCGTCGGAGTCGTACTTAGGGCAAGCCTATCAATTCTGACGTCAGTGCGACCACCGAATCCATTTCAGAAAATACAAATGAATTGTTTTCTCGATACTCCTGAATACAAAAGACTCATTGACTCTGATCAAGACAATATGGAAAAAGAAGCTGGGGAGGCCCTAGGAAGACATGGAACGATCAAGTAAATCAAATACTTGAGTCGTGCCATGTCAGAAGTCAGAATAACAGAAGAAAATGTATCAGACGATCTATGAATGTGAATGAAGTAAGGAGCGTATGCCGAGATCGAGTTTGACGGTCCGTCCTCTCTGCCCACCCTGCCCTGCGGGTAAGTTAATTTAAAGACTAGAAGCCCTTGAAGGCATATATCGTTCACGCTAAACACTTTTGCTAGATCGAGTAGGCGAGTGACATGCTAACAATGTTCATACAAGGAATTTTACAACACATTAAAATATCGTAACCATAGAAACTTGAACAAAATTATAAACACTGAACTCTTCAGCTTATGATTTTATTTGTGATGCACGCAATACGCGACCAAATAAGTCTTGGTAGAAGGCAAACCTCATGCCTGAATCTCGATTTCTTTGCCCGCAGCAGATTCAGGATTTAATTGACAATAGTCCAAGAACTTGGTGTTTACTTGCACCAAAATACTGTTTCAATGAATATTCAACTCAGCAATACGGTAAAGTCTAGTGTATTTTTCTGCGACAAGTGAAGTCCATAAGCAGATGTCTCCCAATAGATTGTGCTAATACTGTGGTAAATCCTCTAGTTATCGTCTCCAGATTGGACTACTGCAGTAGTTTGTATGCTGATCTGCCGAATGTACATTTGAACAGGCTGAAGGGGGTATTCAACACAGCACCTCGTCTAGTATGCGGTGCCACCAAATACTGTCATATCACTCCTCTTCTACGTGATTGCCTACACTGGCACAGAGTCAAAGAAAAAGTTCAGTTTAAAAATTGTCTTATGGTATATAAGGCACTGAACAGGCTATCACCATCATACTTGACTAATAATCTTACTCAGAGACAACTCACCCTCAGCTCGGCCAAGTTTGATGAGCTTTCAATGTACTGCTCCCACATTCTTGGAATGACCTCAAATTTGGTTTGAGGTTAGAAAGCAATTTCGAAACCTTTAAGAAAAGTCTAAAAACATATCTATCTAAAGGGGGGTAGAAACTTTAACACGGTGTATAGCGCCCTTGAGATGATTTTAGTCACTTAACGGCGCTCAAAATTATTTATCCACCTTACCAACCACCTTATTTTTGAATGGTGTAACATTATCATTACTTGCCTTTTTTGGAAAAAATATTTCAACCGAAGGCCGACCAAAATCAAAATAAAACAGATTAATAGGTTTTAATAAAATATTTACCATCTTTAGGACAATCCACTGAATACACACTATCAATCAACCCCGAGGAAAGGATTCCCACGAAAACCAACAAATGAATAGTTTTCCCCATTTTACGAGAGAAAATGGTAACAGCGTGCTGAAATTAAACTTGAAATAGATCGCAAAACATCTCTCTTGAGTTTATAAAGGTTAATAAAACGATACCTTACTTAATTAATCTTATCGAATCCGATAATTTTAATCCAATTCTGATAAAGATTAAAGAAGAGATAATGTCGGTTTTATTTTGTTGTACTTATACTTATCAAAGAAATTAATTAATATGCCGATCGTTGAAAAATTATTGCGGATGATTAAGAATGTTAATCCATGTCTACTTATCGTGGGTTAATTTTACTGGAGCTTGTGCCGGTAAAACAGGAAATCCTACGATTATGTCCATAATCCAATCAGCATGTTTTTGTGGTACCTATTTGGTAAGAGTTTTCAGAATACTGATTATGATCAGATACTGTCCTTAACCCTGGAAAGTTGCCTGGGGTCCGATTAGACGCCACTACCTCAAGTATTATTCATTTTAGAATATCTGGTGGAATAATTTTCCTATTTTGATTTGTGTTTTGGTGTTCTCATTTCTTTAGTAAAAGTGTAATTTTTTAAAGTCCAAAGTCTGTTGGGGTCCTTCACTTCTCCAGTAAAAATTTAACTCAGTTATTTTGTTATAAATTTTTTGACAGCTTGTTGCTGTTTACATAATTTTGGATCTTCCATCTTCTGGTTCGTTACAATTTAAAGCCAAAGTTTAATGAAATTATTGGAAATGACCAGGTTAGGTAAGGTTGGGTTTTTGGTTGAAAATTACTCTTTGTCCGGAATACATATTAAGTTATGTACCATGTTTAAAGTTAAAACAATGATCACCCAAATACGCGACTTTTTAAACCATAAGTATTAGAAAAAAACCTACGAAAAGTTTTTATTTTTTACGTTACTAAGAAAACATTGTTAGTGTCATATAGAAATGTGTTTTTTTTTGCGTTAGTATTTAGATGAATGTTTTTAAAGCTATTAAATTTGAAAGATGAAAATTCTATTTTAGAAATATATGATGTAAGTAGTTGTGATTTTTTTTATAATAATTTTTTAAAAGTACGAATTTCTGTCGGTGGTGTTCATTATTCATTTATCTATTTCTAAGAAACAAACAGCATTTAATAAAAATATATACACAAAGAAAGTTTAACAAAAGGTAAGCCAAGTTTCTTGTGCTAACAGTGGTTAAATACAGATGTTTTATTTATGAAGCTAACAAGATAAAGGAAAAACAATGAAAGAAGGAAGGGGGAAGAGGAAGATAGGATCGGGACAGGTGATGCTGTCGGTACATTTTATACTCATGCATCAATTTGTTGTCGTACGTATTACTTCGGTTCAATATTTTGAAAGGGTGTTGTGAAGAATGTCGATATTGTGAAACTATGCTTTATATTGCGCACAAATACGGGGAATTGGAGAATTTATACAAATTTATCAATAAGACCACAAGTAAAATGATGATTCGAATTAGGGGGTTCTCCAGGGTTAACAATTTATAGTGTCCCAGTATGTTGCAATTTTTTTATTTATTTAAATTTCCAGGTATTTTTTTTAATGTACTACTAATCACCTTGTTTTTCAAACAATCGCACGTTGCCAGTTCTCTCATAGGACATTTATTTATTTTGCAAAACCAGTTATAAACACCAATACAATGCAAAACCGATAAAAATTTACAAAAATATGCTTCTCATAACTACATAACATATAGGTATAACAAAAATAGTTTTAAAAGGTTTATAAGTATGATCATAATATTATAACATAATACTTAATACAGTCATGTGAATTTCCTGCGAGGCAGTTAATTTACCTAGTAAGTCTTCCAGTTATTTCTGCACCTGGAAAGAAACAGCAGCCTGTGTTGGCGGCCTCACGTAAAATTATCAGGGACATAAAATCCTATTTCAGCCAGGATGTCAGGTATTGATAATACACCGTTCATATTTATAGTTTATAAGCCATAAGCAGTAATGCTATGTCTCCTAGAACTTAGGCTGCAAATACGCAGCATTCCCGAGAAAAATGCTGTTAGAAACAGCCATGGGTAAAAACCGAACTCTCTCATGTAGAGGAATCGTAAGAATTTCTTTTGGATCAACTCTCGAGAATGCTACGCACTAAACTACAGTAAAGCAGCCTTATAACTGCAAGGTTTGTCAACTCCTTTGAATTTTGTATGACAAAACCTATGTATGAGTAATAATACTACTCCAAGGACAAAACCCAACGTTTTTGTGGCTGATTTGCAGATCTTTTCTATGTGAGCATGCAGTGTTAAACGAGCGTCAAACACAGTTCCCAAGTCCTTACAAGTCGTCATGTGCTTCAGAGACGTATCATTCATTTTACGAGTATGTATATTGTTGTATTGGATCATGTGTAGTTTTGGGCGTAATTATTGTGGTAACCGGTCAGTGGCTGAGTGGGCATCTCATTTGGGTCCCACCCAGGCGTCGTGAGTTCAATTCCTCGGCTGGCTAAGTCCTCCATTTACGACACAAGCAATATCTTCAGCTTACTATGATGGTAGTAGGAGATTTTCAAATATTGTCAAGTTATTCGTAACCAGGGAATATTTGTCTTTCTTTTAAATATGGAAAAAAATAGAAATGTGGATGTTATTAATGTGTAGATTCATGGAGGGTAAATATTGTAAAAAAAATTGACGAGTTTAAATACATGGATCGGAGCAAAAATCACAAAGATTAACCCAACAACGCCCCAAACTATGCCAATTAACAACAGATTACAGGGCTTTCGATCCTCATCTTTGACCAACTTATAAATAGATAAAAACATATCAACATCTAAGAATATTATCTACTTTAAAATATGGTAAATATTTTTCTATTTATTTTACACTTCTGTTAAAGAAAGCCATAATACCGAATCAAATATATCATAACCATTTATGAATCATTTTATTATTATTTTCTGTAAAAAATCACCAACAAGTTTCATAAAACTGGAATGACTGATCTTAGGGAAATCTTGAATAGCAGACCTTTATAATAAGCCCGCATGACGATCCTAGGTGATTGGACGCTGTGGAGGCCAACACAGCATCCTTGGTAATAAGCAAATAATCTTAAAAGGTAATGCCTCCAGCTCCTGACATTTGATGGTATCATATTACACCAGCGCCCTCTATCGACCCAAGTTGTACCAATGGTTTTTTTTTATACATTAATGGAGTGCTGATTCCAACCCTGATGTATGGCAGTGAGGCATGGAACTGGCAGAGGAAGGATGAAAGTATACTGAATGCTGTAGAAATGAGATCTCTGAGACGAATGTGTGGTAAAACCATGTATGATCGTGTGAAAAATGTTGAGATTCGTAAAGAATGCAAGGCTGATGTAAGCGTAGTGAGCAAAGATTAAGGGACGCTTAGATGGTTTGGGCATGTAGAGCGAATGAACGAAGAAAGGAGTGTAAGGAGAATATATGACGCCAATGTGAATGGTAGAAAAAGCCGGGGACGTCCGAGGAAGACATGGCACGATCAAGTGAATCAAATACTTGAGTCGGGCCATGTCAGAAGTCGGAATAATAGAAGAGAATTTATGAGACGTTCTATGAAAGCGAATGAAACAAGAAGTGTATGCCAAGATCGAGTTGTTTGGCGATCCGTCCTCTTTGCCTACCCCTGCGGGGAAACGGCGTGATGGTTAGTTATTTAGTTATACATTTTAATGGATTTTCTGTGAAATGTATTTTTTAATAAATTATAGAACTCGAAAATTCATAAAATAAATATTAGGTAACTTACATATGATTTTACCCTGTTTTGCTCATACATATATACTTTTGAATATACTTTTATTTAAGCCACTATTAGGAGTGTGACTGCTTGCGCACTGTACAAATTGTTTAGGAAGAAAACAATATATTTTTGTATAATAGCAATACAATCCGGAATCACTGTAGCCCGGGCCGCTAGCGGCGGTAGTGTAGCATGTGGCCAGTACTTTTACAAAGCTACGCGTGTAATCAAATATCATAGACGTCAAAATACTGACAGCATGGCTACGCTAGCGCCACTAGTGGCCCGGGCTATAGGCTTCCAGACTGTATTGCTATTATAAAAAAATATTGTATTCTCTTTCTAAACAATTTGGACAGTGTGCGATTAATGACGTTATAAATGTTGCCATCTCAATCTATGGTACATTTCAGGAGCTGTGCGTATTATTATATTTCTGCGGTATTTGTTAAAAGGAACTGGAACGAAATAACAGGATTATAGGAGTGGAGTTGTTTCCTAGAACGACCTGCAGCGATTTTATTTCTATTTTCAGTTGCACAGATCTGATGAGACCACGGAAACAACATTTTATTTGTGTGAGACTAAATGTACGCATGGGTATGGACAGAGGGGTGAATTCCGTATAGCACTACCTACCCTACCTTTCTCACATACAAAATAAATAATAATAATATTTATAAAAATATTGCCACAAAGTAATCCATACTTTCATAAATACGCGCGAAGTTTCAGCGAATCGCATCGCCAGCGATCGCACCGCTATAATGTGTCAAATGCAGGAACTAAATATCCAAATGTTACATTCAAATTCTGACGGTATTCTCCACAAAAATGTGCATATTTGCACAATGCGCATTCAAGAGAAGACTCGTTTGTGTTAGTGTCGCAAAAGGCCGTGCTTATTGGTACAATTTACAAATGTTGCAACCAGTGCCATCTGTTGGTGCCTCTATTGATTAGTACAACT